>CBVK0100184866.1:0-18207 GCA_900067695.1 Picea abies
TTTGGGTGGCATGTTGGCCAAGTATCACTTTTGAACCTTGATTTTGAGGTGGTTCTGCTCGACAATATTTCTTTTGTTCTATCTCCCAATTTTTGGCCCTTCTAGGTATGAAACTTTCTCTTATGTATTTCTCTGATATTTCTTCTCTACAATTCCACAGGTCTGATCAAAATTGGATGTGCCAAGTGGAATTTATGGTAACTTCCCCACAACTTGCCGATTTTTGTCCTTTCCAGGAGATCTCACTTGTATAGTGTGACCCACACAAAATAATTGATATAAAATTCTGAAACATGCACCCAAAATACTACAGACTGTCCACGATCGAATGAAACTAGTCCCACACAATTTGGATACTCTAGGAAGAATTTATGATTGTTTTACCTGGAACACCTTCTTGAGACTAGTCAATAGGACTAGTCAGATACCCTATCTTACACAGGGTGTATCTACAACTTTATGATGACCCAGAAGATAAAAGTTTTACCTAAGATACATTACTAATTTATGTAAATGGCCTCTATATTTTAGGGTCTAAAACATTACAAAAAAATTTTATAGGACAAATTCCGCAATGACTCATTTCAGGATGATTTTAGAACCCTATCTTGTACAGGTTGTATCTCTGAAAGTATAAGGCATCAGGAGCTGAATTTTTAACCCAATGTACCTTGATTTGTCTTCTAAATATCCTCCAGGCGTTTCCTTCTGAAATGTTGTAGAAAAAAAGTTATAGTGAAAATTCCACGGTGTCTCAGATGTAGCAGTGAAACTCCAAGACCTTGAGCTCTGATACCATATGTTGAGAACCAAACATCAATATAGCGTAGAAAAACCTCAGGAAAATTACTTAATGCCTTGAAAAAGAGATAATTTCATATAATAAGCCTCTTTGAGGGGGAAACCTCATTTTACCCCACTTAAATGTTCAAGTACAAGATGATTCAAAATGAAAATGTCTCNTGGTATATATAGGAGACTATGAGGTATAATTACAACTAATGGCCTAAAGCTGACATAAATAAAATAAAATTACTAATATAATATGCCCCAATTAAGGGGTAATGAGCCAATATTAGGGCTTAACATCTTATCCATCCCTCATTGGAGTATCCGACCCTAGTGGCACCACTCAGTCTTTCACACCTAATTACCAGATTCCTGTTGGCAGACAATTTCACCCTGGGGGCCAAACACAATCTCCTTTTGGAGGTCAAATCTCAATTGGGACGCAACCCCTAGTTGGAGGGAAACCCCCACCTACCCCACCCTATGGAAAAAATATACCTGCAGCCTTGGCCCAATATTGGAACTATCTTACCCAAAATAATCCTCAACCGACTGGGGGCAACAACCTCAAGCTATCTCTTTCATACCCCCTAGTACAGGCCAACCATATCTAGGTATGTCCAATCCCATTTGGGGTTCCAACGTTCAACCCAATGTCCTTGTTCAAGGGAACAACCTTAACCAGTACAACCCTATGGGTTATATGCCTCCACACCAACAACCGAATCTACCTGGATCTTCGCATTATATGCAAAATTCTTATGGTCCTACTGGTATACCTACGAGACTTCCTCCCCAAATTCACTAGTACCCCCACGTGAATAGAAAACTACCCTTCTTAGCCACCCTAGACCTCCCTGATCTGTCTAGAATTTTAAATTACCCTATCCATCACTCTCATTGGCCTGTAATACTGGCCAAACTACCATCCAACATTCCTAAGTTCGATGGTAAACCGAGAGAGGACCCGAAAAATCACGTAATGAATTTCCACCTTTAGTGTTCATCGAACTCTTTGATGGATGAATCCATTCGATTATGTCTTTTTCAGAAAACTCTCATAGTTTCAGTCGCGAAGTGGTATATAGAATTTCCACGAGGATTCTTTACAGATTTCAATACCATAGTTATGGCTTTCCTCACTCACTACCAGTTGCCAATCCATTATGAAACGGGGACCGATATTTTGAGTTCTTTGAAGCAAAGTAAATCCACTCATATCTCTGATCACATTCATGAGTGGAGACGAAGATGTCATCTAATCAAACTCAATCTTCCCGATTAATTATTGATAGAATGGTTCACTAAATCCTTCATGAATGACATATCTAAAGACATTGCTATGGGTGGATTTGTCACAGAAGAATATGCGATCATTCGTGCCCAATATCTTGATCTCGTTTATTCACAAATGGGTATTCTTTATGATCTTCTCCCTCATGCAACTCGTCCTTATACCACGACCACATCAACGACCCCAACAACTTCTCATGCCACTGATGGTGTGATAGGTACTTTCCATACTCAACCTCAGTCTGCACAGATCTCTCACACCACGCCCAAATACCATGCTTCTAATGTTCAAACTACTCTGATGCCCACCCCTCCCACTGGTAAAACTTTAGAAGTGAATGCAATTCAATCAAATCCTATCAGTAAGAATAAATCTAAAAAAGGGAAGAGTAGGAATAAGGATGTTAATAATAACAACCCGAAATCCTACAATACCAAGACACAACCTGTTGAAGATAAGGATAAACACAAACCTCACTATCCTTGTCTTATCTGTGGTGATGATCACTACAAGAAGGATTGTCCGAGATTTGCTGAGGTCACAAAGTTCCTCCAAGGGACCCAAAAACCTCCTACCCCTATTGTCTTGTCTCAACCCTTCCCTTCTCAACAATGGGCTCAATTGGTCATCCATGATCAACCTTCTTCCTCCACCACCTCCTATGTACTTATGTGTAACAATGATTCAAAGAAGAATGACATCATACTTACCACTTGTGCCAAATATTACCCTTCATCCATGGAGAAATTTGATGACATACCACCTTCGTTGGTTCAAAAATCGCCCTCGGCTCCACCTTCCAATTGTCCTCTTCATCTCAAAAAACTGAACCCTGACACATTCCTTCGCCCTCCTCCCATGGGCGTAGTTAGAAAGTATGCTTTCAATCCTCATGCGTGTGCTGCCTAGAACTACAGTACAGTAGAAGACCTGGCACAAGCAATGTCTGGAATTCCATCCCTTGAAGCCCTTCAGAGTTGTCCTACACAACGAAAGGTACTATTGAAATCTATCGGTGGAATCGACCCTACGGATACAAATTTAATAATCTTTGACTTGGAAGATGAGATTCCAAGCTTACCCCTTCAACTTGCATTTCAAATACAGGTTGTTGTCTTTGACAAGAACATTTGTAGAACCATTATTGATAAGGGTGCCTCGATGTGTGTCATGTCTATTTCCTGCTGGAAAGCCATCGACTCTCCTCCCTTAACTGAATCACACAACACTCTCAAGGCCTTTAATGGCTCTGGATTTAAGCCCTACAATGTTCTCCCTTTGTTGCCTATTATGTTAGAAGGAAAAACGGTCAATGTTGAAGTTGAGGTATTTGACTCACCTCTTGATTACACCCTTATACTTGGTTGTAGCTAGTTCGATTTTATGCGTACAGTCATGTCTACTCTTTTCTGGATCGTGCATTTTCCACATCAAGGAAAAGTAGTTACAATGGACCAACTAGCCTTATTCAACTCTGAAACACGTACCAAAAATATACCTTTCATAGCTAAGACATCCCCCGGGTATGAGAATGTCGACGTGGTTCTACTCAAAGATTCCACTCTGATGGCTAGATTTTCAATCCCACCACCTGACGTTCCACCACCTCTAGTTGCCTCGATGAACATGATTTCCACCTCCGTTTGTGAAACCCATTCATCTTCTGACCCGTGGATAATACCCAAACCTGGTGATTATTCACGCTATGGTGACCAGATGCCTTTAAGCCTGATTGAGTCCTCCTACCATGCCATTCAATCCATAAACCCTTCTACTCCCTCTCTCGGGGATTCATCTCCTAATCCATTCCATGTTATTTTTCCCATGGACGAGATGATTATGCCAGTACTGTCGATGGCATATACGCCTTGGGACGATGGACATCATCATTCCATTCTCTTCCTGGAACCACACACACTCGATAGTTACCAATGGATCTTGACCCCGTCGACCGTTGTCGTTATTGCTTCAGTTCCCGACTCCCCACACTATGTGTCATATGAAGTGAACTTAAGCAATATTTCACTGACTACCCCCCTCGACATCTTTATCAAGCCTGGAGTTGTTGAAAATGTGCACATTGGAGCTTCATGCTCCATTGATGAAGTTGTCACCTATACATCCCTTTTTCAAGAATTTTGTGACGTCTTCTCATGGAGCTATGAAGAGATGTCTAGTATTGACCCTGATATTCTTGTACACAAAATCAAGACATACTCGGGTGCTAAACCCATATGGCAAAGACTTCGCCTCATCCACCCTCACAAAGCAGCCACTTTCAATCTTGAATTCAAGAAACTTCTTAAAGCTTGCTTTATTTATCCCATGGATTTAACTGATTGGGTATCCAATCTAGTTCTGGTTAACAAGAAACAAGGTACGATCCATGTCTGTGTTGATTATATGGATATCAACAAAGCTTGTCCTAAGGACAACCTTCCTACCCCCTTTGTTGACCAAATCGTCAACGATTGTGCCGAAAGTGAAATATTCTCTTTGATGAACAATTTATATGGATATAATCATATCAACATCTTACCCGCGGATCAACACAAAACCACTTTTATTTGTCCTTGAGGAACTTTTGCCTACGGGAAACTGCCCTTCGGTTTAAAGAATGTCGATGCAACATTTTGACGGGCTATGTTTTATGCTGTCCATGATATTAAACAAGTTATTCAACCATATTTAGATGACCTACCAACACATTCCATGCATTGTAGTGATCATCCGACCCACCTCCGAGCCATTTTCCTTCGTTGTTGGTTCTATCGGATATGCTTAAACCCACACAAATGTTTATTTTGTGTGATGTCAAGCTGACTCTTAGGCTTTATTGTGTCACACCAATGGATCAAGGTAGATCCTTTGAAGGTTGAGGTGATTCTCAATCTCCCTCCTCCTTCTTCACTTCACCAGCTACAAAGTTTGCAAGGGAAGGAAAAATTTCTACGTCGTTTTATCCCAAACTACTCTGAGTTAACACTCAGATTTACTTGACTATTAAAGAAAGACTCTGAATTTGTATGGGACACCACTGCCAACAAAGCCTTCGAAGCTTTGAAATTGGCTTTAACCTTACCCCACTACTTTTCCCACCTGATTATAGTTGATATTATTTCCTTTATCTCGTTGCTTCGGATTTGACCATCGCCATGGTTCTGGTCCAAGAGGACGATTCTAACGATGAACATGTCATTTATTATTTGAGTCAGATTCTCACAACTACTGAAGCCAAGTATTTACATGTTGAAAAACTAGCCTTGGCAGTTGTTCAAGATGTCCAACATTTTTGACAATATATTATTTTATGCAAGACCACCGTGATTTCCAATTACAACCCTATGCAACACATCCTAACACCCCAATTGCTAGGGGGAAAATACTCCAAATGGATTGTGATACTCCAGGAGTTTGACTTAGAGATTGAACATGATAAGTCTAAGAAATCCTTGTTGTTTTTCGAATTGATATGCGACCTTCCCTGTTCTAAGACGGAAAATGTAGCAAAGGATTTATTACCCAATGAATCCCTTTTTCTGATCAGTTCCGATGACCTTTGGTATGGAGATATTATTATATATCTCCAGACTTAGAATTTCCAGCCCGATTTGTCTAGTACTGACCTTCATCTCATATGTTACCAAGACCATCAGTATATCATCCTCGGTGATACTCTTTATCGTCATGGAGTTGACTTCATTTTTCAACGATGTCTCACTTATGATGAGGCTGAGAAAGATTCGAATGACTGCCATTGTGGAGCATGTGGTGGTCACATTTCTGGGTATGCTACTGCCCAAAAGATCTTACGAGCTGGACATTTTTGGCCTTCTTTATTCAAATATTGTATTGTTGCCATCCAAAAATGCAACACTTGCCAAACATACAACAAAAAAATAAGATCTCACCCTGCTCCTTTACATCATGTAGTTTTCTTTGGAACCTTCTCTAAATGGGGCATCGATTTCATGACATGTAACCCTAACTCATCCGGGGGACATGGGTACATTATTGTAGCCATATATTATTTCACGAAATGTGTTGAGGCAATGCCTACATTTGACAACACGGGAAAAACTGCAACCCTATTCATCTTCAATAACATTATTACACAATTTGGAATTCCAAAGGCTATCGTCACCGATCATGGTAGCCACTTTTGAAACTTTATGATGTCTGATCTTACGAAAAAGTTGGGTCTTTGAATGAAAACTCAACCCCCTACTATCCACAGGCCAATGACCAAGTCGAAGTAATAAACAAAGTACTTATCACCATGCTTCGACGGATTATCGGAATTCACAAAACGAGCTGGCACACAATGTTGTTCTCATCATTGTGGGCCTATCAGACATCTGTGAAGTCATCCATGGGGTTTACACCTTTCCGATTAGTGTATGGTTTAGAAGTTGTTCTACCGATTGAATGTGAAATTCCATCGTTAAAACTAGTCGTCAAACTTCTCCCAAACACCTCTATTGAGGAGTAATGTCCATTGTATCTCATGCAATTGGATGAAACTCGTCGCGATGCCACGCTAATTATTGAAACCCATAAGAAACACATGAAATCCCAATATGAAAAACATTTCAAGCCACACGTGTTCCATTTTCTGAAGGTGACCTAGTTCTCCTCTATGAACAAGATCGTGATTTGCTAGGAGCCAGAAAATTTGAGGCTATGTGGCAAGGCCCTTATATTGTTAAAAGAGTGTTGGAGAAGGGAGAATATAAGTTAGTATATTACAAAGACATTCCTTTGAGTGAACCAAGAAATGGACTTTACTTGAAGAATTACTACGCTTAGCCTATCTCTGCATAAGCACTTGTATTTTTACTATATCATAATCTCGTGTGTTATTTTAGTGTTTTCTGCTATTTGAGTTTTTCCCCTGGCTACTTACCCTGCATTGTGTTTGGTTTCCATATGTTGGTGTTTTAACTAACTTACATTGGATTCGTCGATGGTGCTAGCCGCAGTACCCAAAATTTAGCTTCTGCTGCTTGGGCAATTTATGCACCCTCAAATGAACTTATTTGTCTACAAACTTCTTGTCTCGTTCGAGCGACCAATAATATCGTAGAGTATAGTGCATTCATCGAATTATTGACCAATGTTATTTCTCTTGGGATTCATCACTTCATTGTACGACTTGATTCGCAGCTAGTAGTACTATAGTTAAACAATGTCTATACTATCTGAAGCCCTACTCTATTACGGGTATATTTACGAATCCACCTCTTGGAACATAATTTAAATTATATTGAATATCAACCAACTCATAGATGTATAAATACATTAACTGATGCTCTAGCTAATTATGTATTAGACAAACATTTGAGACATTTGTAATTCCAATCACATTTCACATATTGTACAAAAAGCAGAGCAAACCGGTAAAAGCCTCATGTGTATATATATATATATATATATATATATATATATATATATATATATATATAATGTTTACAAAAGGATTTTCATTGGAAGATCAAAATATCAAAATATAGAGACCTTGGCCCCTACAAAATGGCATCATGGATGCCTCTCGCAATAACATACTACTGATCTCTCTACTCTATGTAGTAATCGGCTAAGTGAGACGGATATGCCTACAGTATGGCGTTGATAACGGCTCAGGATATCCTCGATGGATGTATCAAGGATGTACATCGTCAAGCCTTCCAGGTTCTGCTCTGTCACATCATAACCCTCATCTTCCCATCTAGATACTACACATGCCTCTTCTCACCTATGAATAGGAGAAGAGCCTGGAGGTTGGTGTGGCCCTACATCTGTATGATTGAAATTTTTTTATTAGTCTTTCGATTGGGAACACAAAAACATTAAATATTTTAAAAATGCATAAAGAAATTGTAAAAAAAAAAAAAAATGTCTTTCTTACCTAGATCTCCCCACTAAGATCCCTAAGGGAGATCCAAATTTGGATCACCCTAAAATTCTAGATTGTCATAAGCATAATCATCAATCATAAGGATTTGTGGTCCCAACAAGTTGAAGAATGTATCATCATACTTCATAATCCGGCCCGCAACATGTCGTGTCATCAGATCACACCATATTTTCATTCATGGATCTTTCGGGGATGGTATTCCCCATTCCATCTATAGGCGTAAGTGTGGAACTCTTTCTAGGAATAAATATACTAAAATGGACCCATAATTGAATTGTTTTAGGTCCCCATTCTTACTTTCCGTGAGTTGATTTTTCATGTTGCGTAATACACCGTCACACCAATTGAATACTCAAGGCTCCAAGCATTCAATAGAATATTGAAAGTAAATTTGGAGTTACATGTGTGGCGAAGCACTCGCTACCATTCATGCAATAGTAAAAAGAATGGTTCTTAGGGTCAAATCTCTCACACCTCAAATCGCTACGTTTCCTTTACATCTTTCGGCATCAGGTTTACAATGCCGACGAATTTACTCACTCATGGGAAATCCCCCACCTCGACCACATGTCAAAGTCACGCATGCCCCATGATGTGAAAACCCTGCCAGGAAATAAATATCCTCAATATACAAATAGAGTACATGAACACTCACATGGAACACTTGATGCTCTGAATCCCACATATGAACCAGATATTCTAGTAATCTTCGTTGGGCTCTCATGCCCTAAACTTTGAAGAATTTTAATAGAACACATTACCGGAGGGATTTCATGGTCCCCAGATCATTTAAAGCCATGAGATCATATTCTTTGTGCTTGCACTCTCTCCATTCCAAAATCTTTGCAAGCAAACACCTGCATGGGAAACAAAGAAGATCTTTAGCGCAATTTTTCAACATTTATTGGGATTTTTGTTGAGTCAACGTTCACTTTTCATTTTAGTTTTTCGGATTCCATGATCAACCTTCAATTACAGTGCATAATTTCTACAAGCACGCCTTAACACACTTGTGAAAATCATTGATTTCTATAGGGCCCATTATAGGCCACTTGCGGCGGCCCGAACGCACGACTAATAGTCCCAAATCATAAAAAAATCTTGATTTTTTACCATCAAAAACAAAAATTAATCTGTTGAAAAGATAGAAGATGAGATGCTTACCTCTTTTATGCAATTGTTTGTTGAATGATCCCCTATGGCCTCTGTAATCTGTCATTGAAGTTGAGGTAAAAAACAAGGGTTTTTGGTAAGTTTTTTGACCAAGTGAAAATAAAATGGTGAAAAAGACTTTTTGCTTCTATTTATTTATTTTAATCATTTTTTCTAATATTTTGTTTTATATAAATACATTTTGGTCAAAAATCCATTAACTTTAAAGTTATTCTAAGTGTTTTGTTCCTTGAAGGAAGAAATTTAGGACATTGCACAATGAATTATGGACAATTTTTTATTCTATTTTTGTCACATGTAAAATTACTTTTTAGCATTTTCAAAAAAACCTCGAGCACAGGCTTTGTTTGTTCTCAGGCTCGAATGCTAATGAGAACATAACCGAGTATACTTTTGTTGTCTTTTCGTACTCATTATGGTAACATGAAAATGACGAAACCTATGGACAATTCTTTAATCTCTTTTCATGCTCCCTAAAAGTGAAAAGATTTTCGAGCGACCTTGTTCTTTTCATGCTCGTAAAAGTATTTGAAGAAAATGTTTAATGGGAAATAGTTTATAACTTTTTTGGTCCTGTCAAACTATTTTACGAAAAAGGAACTAAGAGAGTTTTCTTTTAAGTGTTTCTCCAGACTCTATAAACATGAAAAACCTTCAAGTTTCCTATCTTTGGACTTGTTAAACAAACATTGGAAAACCTATATGGGACCAAACCACTCCTTCTTAGGGTTTGTTAAATATACTTCGAGGGACTCATCTGAAAGGTGATCTTAAATTGACAAGCACATGTTATCCTCCTCAAGCTTGCGTAAAAATAAAGAGGTACTCTCCATAAATGGTGGGGGAAATTTTGGGAAAAGAATGTGTCTCTGTGTCTATATTAATGGCAGTAAGCGTCACTCTTGAACATGACACCCCTCTTCGTCATTCGAATTTGGGTTGGGTAATTCGTTTGTCTCTTGTCAAACTTTCTACAAGTTCATATCTTGGGCCATCTTTGAGTCAATACTGCCAAGACCATTGTCATGTAATTCATATGTTCAAGAGAAGTTCAACTGGAACCTTCTGTCAAGTCAGCCATCTGCAATTGTCCACTCTTACCATGTCAGCCTTCCCTGTGTTAGTCAAGTCACATATGTGTTTTTATCTACCCTAAATCTGTTACTCATTTCATGTCATTGATGGGGGATAGATCAAGGCCCTCTTGTAACGATTTTTTTCCTGTCGACTTCAGCTCATTATACAAGAAAAAGACTTAGAAATTATTTAGTACCTTAGAGCCTGCATGCCTCAATGGCAGGTTTCTTCGATTTCGACAGTGGATTTGTATCATTGATCCCTGATCAAGAGATTCTGTCAAGTGTTCAAATTCAACTCATTTATTCACACTTTTTAGATTGTACAGGAGTACCTTGGGGGTCATTGACATCATTGATGATTTCCCTCACACTTGTTAATAGTTTTCATCAATGACTGGTAATCAAGTGGTTTCTATTTATGTTCGACTTCAACATCTGTAATCACATGACTAGAATTGTACTAACAGACAATGGATTGAAGACCCTGGACTTCACCATTTTTGGTCCAGGTTATGAAGGAGTATTTGTGATTTGTTTTGAAACATAGATCCACCTTGTATGTCTCATGGCTATGTTCGCACTAGAGTTTTTGATGCATGGATCCATTGTGTATTCCTAGTGGCTATGCATAATATTTTTTACATGGATCCACGTTGTATAATTGGTTTCCATGACCTACATTTATGATTTCAATCATTTACAGTTGGAACATGGGAATTCCTACTTCATACATGGTGTGATATTGTACAAATTCTTGATTGTTTGTAGGTTCTTGATTGGTACGCCCCTAATTCTTGAAACATACACACTTATCTTACAAAGTATTTCGGTTGTCTTGAGTTCCAGCCTCATGATTTGGGGAGCAATCTATTACACATTATTTTGGCCACCCTAATGATGATTACATAAACATGTGTTCAGGTTTCCAATATAATATTTTTCCAGAGAAAAACAACATCTTTCCACCCTTGCAAGAAGAATTTTTGGAAGGCCTTCGCAGGCTGCTCCTTTTACATAGTGTGGAAATCCACAATGTACGCATGCTACACTATATCCAACCTGCGAGATTTCCACATGCTTCTATATAGGCATGTCGTGGTGGCGCTTTAAAACTAAAAGAGGGAAGAAGTTATAACAACTTATAGAAGTGGAATCTATTGAAAATATGAGGTGGTGTCCTTATGGTTACAATCCTACTGACTTCTCTGATTTGATGAGATCATCCTCATCTCTTTAGCCACTTCAGCTTCTCCTATATAATGATAGTTTTCTCATGGAAAAGGTTATAGGAAAAATAATAAAGAAGAATAGAGACTGAATAAAGAATAGGCTGAAGACTATGTGAAATATTCTATTTCAAGTGATGCTTGAGGTCTCCATTCATCCATCAAGATTTTGAGAGAAATCTTCATGCAAATGTTGGAATGGATGTATGTGTGTGTTAGAACAAAGGGCCACTGAAAGGGAACTTGCGACATCAAGGCGATTCAGTTGTATCTTATACCTTTCATTAATATAATATGGTGGCACGTCTTTTTCCCATAAAATGATTGATATTTTATTACATGACTCCTTGATCACAAGTTTAGGTTGTCATTGAATTTCACTACTATTGCTTTCACATTGGTTGATTTGCACTATTGCAGATATGATCTCATAGGGACATCGGAGTAAGGTAGGATCAACAAATACATAAGGAAGTGATTCATAAGGTATGCTATCTATTCCTTCTTTAGTAGTTAAAATCAATGGTTGAAACCTAGGGAAAGCGTCATGTTCCATCTTATTTTGTTCTAGATCTAGGTGGATCTAGGGGGATTATTTCATGTCTGCATCTATCTATTTACCCATTAACAATACCATGTTTGAGAATTTGCTACAACAAATTCCTAGAAGCTATCATTCTGAATACAAGTAGCTTGTTTACCTCTATACGAATGAACTCTTAGTGAAATTAGGGTTTCTCCTGAGTGAAAAAAGGCCAAGAAAAATCCAAGAAGCATATCACATGGCTATACAAATCGAGGAAAATACCTCTTTGTTCAAGGAAGAACACCTCTTTAGTCCAGAAATCCAAGTTGATGACCCCAAAGATACCCCAGGTACTCTTAGTCTGGAGAGATTAGTTTCCCTTGAGATGTTTGTTAGTAAATTCCAGGAAAGAAGGGAACAAGTCATCAACCAACAAGATGTTGATGAGAGGTATCCTCTTGAAGGTTTCCAATCCCATGAAGAAGAGAAATAATTTACTCATGCTTCTACCGAGGATAATCAAGACCTGGTTGAAGAGAGAGAGCCTACATATATCAAACATGATGATGAAGTATTAATGCATTCTCCTCCCTCCAATGAAGCCATCTGATATCCTATTCCTCATGTAGAAAAATAATAGAATGAGGTTAGTCACTTTCCTTTTTCAAGTTTTTGACGATACCCTACTTTATGATTCAAAAGGTGAAGAAGAAAGGGAATCCTTGGACAAGCTAGACCCTTTGTATTATGAAGCTAAATATGTAGGGGCAAGTCATGAGGATGAAACACTGATGCTTTCTCTTTCATTTGATGAAGTCTTCCAAGTCTGCAATGCTCCTGCACAATAAGAAGTGAATACGCTAAGTTATTTCTCTTTCCAAGATTTTGAGGATGCTTTATTTTGTTATTTGGAAAGTGAAGAATGGTTAGAGGATCCCTTGGATGTTTTAATCCGTTCATGTTATGATAAATTTAATCACATGGTTGATAATATTTATGAGTTCATACACGTTTGGAGATGTAAATGGTATGTTATTAGGGATCCCATTTATGACTTTGAGGGTCATTTCAAAATGTTTCCTTTAAAACTATCATATGAAGTTACTACTAATTTTGAAATTTGGCAACAAGGAGATGATGTAGTTGCAGATGTTATCCAAGCACCCAAGGGTGACCTAGTTTTATGTTCTCCTAATGATTTTCGGTCATACCTTGAGTATTATGATAAGTATTCCTTTGAGCACTTTCATTTATTCTATGAATATTTTTATCAACCACCATTGTGCTCATATCTTGATTAGAGTAAGGGCTTTGCTTGCGTAAATTAGGATACTTGTGACAAGGTTTTCCAGCCCCCTTTTATTACTTTACCTCATTATTTCACTAAGGATGCAGTTGGGAAACATGTCCCTTTTCCCAAGTTTTCTCTAGGGAGTAGCCTTATTTAGAATTCAAGAGTAGGTTGAATACCTTAAAAACAAGTTTTTTATCTCAGTATTTTAGATTTCCCCTAAAAAATTTCCAATCATCCTCTAGGTTCTTGCTAGTCCCTTCCCAGACTTGAGGACATGATGACGTCCAAGGTATCCAACCTTCAGACTCTTTGAGTCACTCTTTTGAGCCTTTGATTTTTTACGATCCCTTTCTGATATGGATTGAGAACTTTCCTACAAGTGTAACTTGGCATAATTATATCCCTCCCTCTCACCTCCAAGAGCTAGGCTTTACGATTTCTTATGATATGATGTATTCTCTAACTCATGTTATTTTTTTGCTCGACTTGTCATTTTTTTTGTCTATGATGAAGCACAGAGGAAAGCATTATGCGGTATTGCTAGGATGGTTTCATTGGTTATATGACTACACCTAGCATTCAACCAACAAGTAAGTAGAGGTAGGTAGGCATTTTCATCCATTGTATATACCATTTTTCATATCATGTTAGCATAGTTGTAGTTTCATTTTCATATTTTATTGATTCATTATGTATATATGTATTCCCATAATCATATGTTAGACAAGACATTATTTTTATCATATAGGGACAAGGGGTGATATCACCTCCCTAGGGATTACTATTATTGTTTGTTGAGGTATAGCAAGAATATTTCATACAGAAGATGTTAAGGTTCTCATGTGCTCTACGATGAGCACATGTACCCGAGTTGGAGCCAGATGTTATTCCCTAGCCTAGGGATAACTAAGGAGATCATGTTTGGAGGCCCACAAGTCCTAGACATGGAGTGCCGAAAGACAAACCACTTGAGCATGGCCCCGAAGGGCCCCTATTTTCTTCAGTTCATTCCACTTATCACCAACAACAATATCCATCACACCATCCTAGTCTTGAAGTAGTGGTGAGTCTTTCTTCATGATGTAATGAGTCTTCGTATCATGGTATGTATCACTCTGGTTTTTTAAGCACTTGAATATGTTGTATTTAATTGTTCTTCAATTTCATGATGTCTACTTGGACATTATGATTTTTTCCTTGTTCATACCTGGAAGAGTGACATAGTGACTTAGTAAGTTGATTTCCCTTTAGGATGGGTTGATATTGGGTGGATCTATGAAAACTCATCATCTCTTCCCTTCATACTTACCACTTTCCATCTTTATTCCTTTCATCTCCCCTATCCTTGTTTGGGTATTGGGATTGGCTACAATTGGAAGGGTTGTACCTTACCTCGTGGGAAGAATGGGTTAAAGGCCCAGAGGGTAAAACTAGTTGGAAAGAGTTAAAATCGAATGTTGAAACCTTCGACATGTTTCACCCAAAGATCTCCGAGAAAATAGTTAAAATATTCTTAGTAAGAAGAAAAGGGGACCCATAAGATAACACAAACACTTGAGGTACTAGTTGATGGATAGGATGTCTCATCACGAACCAACCTATTATAACCATGGTCAAGTAGTAGTATGACACTACCACCTTTCTGGTCACCAAGCCAATGTAGTGGCTCTTGGTGGCATAGCTAAAAGAAAGGGGGTCTCATCACAAGCCAACCTTTTTCATTTCCGTGAAATGTTTGTGGATAACATTTTCAGTTCTCTTCATCAAGCAAGGACAATGGCCCTCAACTATTTTCTTGAAGAACAAGAGAAAAAGATAAAAATCAATAAATATATGAGTGAAAGGAAACGAATGGGATATGAAACAATTGAATTCATGAAAATGTGTATCTCTCCCTATACAAATGCACCCACAGGTAAGACTTTACATTTTCATGTAATTACATGCACCCCATGCCCAAATACTTACCCCATGTCAACTCATACACTTACATGAATTGGACTAGACTCCACTTGGGAAACACCCCAAACTTAAGAGAGGTTAGAAAAATAGGACACCATGAGACCTTCTCCAAACCTAACTTGTCAAATTGCATAATGTCTTTGAGCGTGTGTTTGGGGTTAAGGGGGGTTTGATGCACATGTTTGGGAAATTTAATTATTTGATGTGATATACATGTCATGATTCATGTGACTTATGAACATCTGGAGGGTGTACTTGTTGTTGTTGCAAGACCTTTCCCGGTGGACAGGTGCACATGAAGGAATTAATATCTTGGATCTTCATAGGGCTCAAATCCCATTGATGGAGGATGAGAACCCATCCAAGGGGAATGACAGGGAATGAAAACTTGCATCGGGAGAAAGAAGGAAATTTCCTTTGGAGGCACCTTGGTATACCTACACCAAGTGGATCTTTCTCCTCCCACATGGATGTTAGACCTTGAGGGCCCTGGCTGTCATCATGGGTACCCTAGATATCATCCAAAGATGGTATTGTCATATTGGATGACATTTATGAGTCAGTAGCACATGTGAGCAAGGTTTAAGTCCTTTCGAGGCCAAACGTTTCACTTTCCTTCCAAAGTGTTCCATACTCGGGGCTCAATGTCATCCTAGAGGTACATGAAGTCACCCCTGGAGAGATTCTTAGATGAAAATTAATTTTATTTTGTTGAGATTTAATTTGTGTAAAAAACTGGCGAGGTCGACCCTGTAATTATGAAATGAAAATTAATTTTAGGTTAAATTTTCAATAAATAAGTAGAAAGAGACCTTCATTTACATCATAACTTGTCCTTGGAGACAAGAGGTTTGAAATGTGTTCCCTATTAGGGTTATTGGATGAAATTGTGAGGTGTTACTCTTGTTTAAGGCTTGTATTTGCAACTGGGATAAAATTTTGGAGTTTTATGGTGATCTTGAATGGTATACTCGTGATTATTCTCGGTGCAAGTAAATAGAATCTTCATTTTGTCATCTATTAAATGGTTTATGGTATTCTTTTATTTTCTCATACAAGATTATGAAATTGCATGGTGTATTTAATGCTTGAAGTAAGAAAATTAAGTTGATACTTTCTTACTTTTTTTTTTCCAAGCTTTCACTAAAATGCTATAGTATCCAGTGAAACCCTTGATCCCTAAATTTCTATCACTTTAGAGGTTTTCATTCGTTATGATTGCATAATTTCTACTCCATAGAAAGGTTAAGGAGATAAAGGTTCCAGGGCCTAGAAGTTCCTACACCCTAACACGTTGTCTCTTAGTGTCAAAATCTAGGAGGACTTAAGTTGCTACTCCTCCTAGACTTTTTCCCTCTAAGAATTTTGTGTATCATCATTAATTTGTAGTCTTAGAAGGAGCCTCCCACATTGACTCCATATACCCCTTGTTATCGCACAGTTTGTAGGAAAGGTTTACGTTGATAGAGGGAAAGGCTCAAACTGGCGTAACAGGAGCTTCCCCACCCACTGTCACCTCGATNNGGTGGCTAATCCCAAGGGAGACGTCCCTAGTAATCTGGGGTTCTGAAGGAAAAGGATCAAGGTTTTAAAGGCTCTATGGTTAAGACAAGCTTTCCCTTCATAGATTACTGCCCAAAAAGATAGTCAAGTAGAAGATCTTCCATTGAATGGCACCTGTTTGCGAGACAAGGCAAATAAAACTAAAATAATGCTACAGTGGTTAGTACTTCAAATATTAATGACTATCTTTAATACATATGAGCAATAGTGGACGTAATTATTGATGACGTCAATGATTGCAATTAAAACTTATATTTTATGTCACTTCTTCAATAAAGACACAAGAGATATTGGCATTCAATGTATAAAATCAATCCTTATTATATCACAATGCAAGAAATATCATAAATCTACTCATATATAAATATTGTTGCTGTGTCACTATTGCAGATTTAGGGTGACGTCAGCCCTAGTATTAGGTCAATTTTTGAAGACAATGAGAGGAACGTTTTTTCAATTAAACTTGTGAAAATAATCAGCAACTCAAAGCCTATCAAAAAAGGGTGACAATGTCAAAACGTCTTATGCAAAACAAGGGTTTAAACAAGTATGACGTCACCTATATTGTTGCTGGTTAGGGTTAGGTTAGCTAGTCAAAGAGGTGGACGTTTGGCTAAATTGACCAATGAAAATGCTTAATACCTCTATGGCTATTAAGGGATGAGTCAGCCGCAACTTTTAGTCCAAACAAAGTTTCAAATAAGGCAAGACGTCATCAACATTTAGGGTTAGTCTAGACGCTAGTGTTAGTTAGGGTTTCAAATTTAAAGAGATTGAAAGAGTTGTTTTAGCACAAAAAGCTCAACGTTGTACTCTTAGACTAGTGTCTTGGGTTAATGGAGTCAAATGGAGAAAGGCTAATGGCTTGGAAGGACATAAACCTAAGGACATGAGGACTAGATTTAATGGTGCTGCTATGGCAAGGCCACCAAATCAAAACCCTAAGGGGAGGAGGCTCATTCCGGTGTAGCTAAAGCTAGGCCTCGTGCTCCTCCCTCTTTCCTTAAGACTCTTTGGAAAAAAATGGCTAGCTTCAAACTATAAGTCTAGAGATGAAAAGTGTTGCTTGGGGACAAGGCTTTTCAAACCCTAAGGTCAAAACCCTAGGTGTAAACCAAATTAGGCCTAGAACATCTTCCTACTTCAACTTATAATTCAAATCTAAGTTAGAAAAAAGAATGGCTAGTGTAGCTATGGCTAGGATAAACCTTCTTTAATCAAATGGCTAATCAAGCTTCTATCATGGGGACATGAAGAAACAACCTACTTGCGTGATTTCTCCCTAGGGTTTTAATGATTAAGCAAATACTAACAATGTAACCATACAAGTAAGCAATTCTACCTACAACCATTCAATCAAAAATTTTTGCATGCAAAATATACT
>CBVK0100184867.1:0-11140 GCA_900067695.1 Picea abies
GAGGAACAATTTAACAAAGTCAAATGCTATGTGGATGGATTATAACCAAACTAATATTTGGTTAGTTACGGAGGTATTCTCCAACTATTTATAAGAAAGAAAATTGAATTTAATTTTAAATTTAATTTTAAATTTAATTTTAAATTTAATTTTTCAAAGAGACGTGTCTTTTTTGGATCAATCTAATATTACTATAAAAAGTCACTTGAAAGACACACATGGGATAAGTGATCTAAGGAAGAGACTAAGAAGTTGAAATTTTTTCAGTTACTTACTGATTTTCTAGTGTTTACGAAAGTAATATCGTATATCATTGGAAGTAATTACCACTTGCGGAAAATTGTGCTTGTTTAATTGAACACTAGAAAATCAACATGGTTAGTCGTATGACATCAAGTATATGATGGATGTGTGTTGGTAGCTGTATGACATCGAGTATATGATCAATGTGTGTTGGTAGTTGTATGACATCGAGTATATGATGGATTTGTGTTGTTCATATTAGAAGACTTATTATTTGGAGGGCCACTATATATAGTTGTGCATAAGATAAATTGATCTTCTCTAGGAGATGCTTTTTGTTGTTCTTGTTTCTTGTTCCAGGAAGTTCACGTGTAATAGCTCTGAGAAGGAGCCATAATGATGGTCAAAGGAAGAAGACATGGAGGGAAATACCTTCCAACATGATATCAAGGAGATACATTTCCAGAAATTATGCTCAGAGACAAGAAGTCTCTTGGAGCAATTTACCTCCCAGGACGGGACCATGCCAGATAATAGAGACAGTTTCAATGATCATGGATATAGCTAGTCAAGACCGACTGTAGCACAACTATGGGAGATCCAGTAGAGGAGGAAAACATATTATGAGACTTAGAGGGAGTAGATGTAGCAGTCCTAGTACATGATTCGAGCCATGAGATGTTGAGGAAGCAAGCATGGAAACAGTTCCAGTGTATGTAGAGGCATTCCTAGAGAGGGAGGCGGTACTACATCCAGAGGGAGAAGAGATTGAATTACCTCCAGAGAAGGAGGAATAGCTACCTTCAGTGTCAGAGGGAGAAGAGACAGAGGACGAGTCACCTCCAGCTCCAAAGGGAGTGTTGATGTTTTTTAGCTTCTTGAGACATTGGTTTCATGAGGGAACCTCGATATATCAAGTATGGTCCAAGATGAATTATCATGATCAACATTTACCTATGTTTCTCTGGGCAAAGGAATCCATGACTGTAGTGTATGTTTAGAACAAAACCCTCATAATACTTTGAGGAACATGATGCCCGAGGAGGCCTTCACCGGATTGAATCTTAAGGTTGGAAACTTTAGGATATTTGGGTGTCCAGTATACATTCATGTACCCGAGGAAAAAAGGATCAAGCTAGACTCTTCAAGCAGAAATGGTACATTTGTGGGGTACAATGAGTCTTCGAAGGCATATCAGATCTACGTCCCTGGTCAGAGATGGATTGAGGTGAGTACAAATGTTACCTTTGAGGAGGAGGTATCCTTTAAAGAGATCTAGAGGATTTCACATGGAGATTGATCAAATTGATCCAATTGATCATGTTGATCTTGTATCTCTAGTTGATGTTCCCAAAGATATTGTTATAGTTCGGAAGAGACCTACATGGGCTCATTAGACTTTGTAGGAGGCACAATGATATGTACCTCCTCGTGGTACCTTCTGAGTGAGAAAGATACCTCAGAGATATTCATTTTATGCCGTAGCTATGAGCCACAACATTCATTTTGAGCCTTCCTGTTATGAGGAGGCAACTAGTCATCCAGTATGGAGAGATGTCATGATGGAGGAGTATCAATACATCATGAAGAATGATGTGTGGGATGTTGTTAAGAGACCCGAGGGGAAGTCTGTACTGACTTCCAAATGGATCTACAAGATCAAACACATAGTTTACGGGAGCATCGAGAGGCAAAAAACAAGATTTGTTTCTAGAGGATTCTCTCGGGTGGAGGGAATAGATTATGAGGAGACATTTTCTCCTATTTCTCGATACACTTCTATCCGAATGATTATTTCCCTTGCAACATCCATGGGTTAGAGAGTACATCAGATGGATGTAAAAACAACCTTTCTCAATGGAGATATTGAGGAAGAAGTATACATCGAGCAACCATATGATTTCATGATACATGAGAAGGAGTCTCATGTGTGCGGGTTGAAGAAGGCCTTGTATGGAATCCATATGCCATCTCAATCTTGGATGCAAGGATTGATGGACACCTGATGATTTTTTGGCTTCAGAAAAAGTGTTTTCAATCCTAGCCTATAATACAAGACTGTTAATGGTGAGTCCCTGATTTTGGTCCTCTACCTTGATTATTTATTCCTCACCGATATAGAGAGTCTTATTGTTGAATACGAGTATGTGTTGACCTCTAAGTTTTAGATGACGTACCTTGGTATGATGCACTACTTATTGGGACTAGAGGTGTGGTAGAAAACTAATGAGATCTTCCCGAGTCAGGGGAAGTACACAATTGATATATTGAAGAATTTTGGGATGTTGAACTTGAATCCTGTGGCTACACCAATGGTGACGAATCTGAAGAAACTAAGTGTGTCTTCTTCCAATTCTGAATAAATTGATCTAACTCTGTACAGACAGTTGATTGGATCATTGATGTATTTGGTTAACACCAGACCAAATATTTGTTATGCAGTGAGTGCACTTAGCCAGTTTATGAGTTAGCTGAGATAGACACACTAGATTGTTGTGAAGCATATGTTGAGATACTTGAGAGGAAAAATTAGAAATGGTCTACGATATACTTCCAATATTGATATGATATGGCAGGAATATATTGACTCTGATTGGGCAGGGAGCGAAGTGGACAGAAAGATAAGCTTCGGGTGTTGCTTCACTTTGGGATCTTCCATGGTTTCCTGGTGTAGCATGAAACATACTTATGTGGCTTTGAGCACAACAGAAGAAGAATACATTGCATTAAGTATGTCAGTTCATGAAGTAGTGTGGCTTCATAAGCTCCTTTCAGATTTATCCAAACATGTGTTGGATTTCACCATTATTCATTATGGTATCCAAAGTTGTGTGAAGATCTCAAAGAATCTAGTGTTTCATGACAAATCGAACCACATTGAGATCAAGTACCATTAAATTTGAGACATGGTGCAGGGGAATGAAGTACTGATGTTGTACCTTCCTACAGATGATCAAGTTTTTGATGTTCTTACCAAAACAAGACAAAGTTCAAGTACTTCCGTGACAGACTTGTCGTGGTAGAGAATGCCTCCCTCGCTGAGAGGGAGTGTTGATGTTTGAATATTCATGAGATATTATCCAAATTGTACTCCTCTATGATTGATTTGAGTTTATCTGTGATGAAACTTATCCAAGAAGGGATAAGTGGGACACTGATCCAAGAAGGGATAAGTGTGTTTGGGCTTATAGCCCAATGTCCCTTGTGGAGAACACATGAGGACATGTCCCATGTGGAGAGCACATGAGGACATGTCAAGGGAGTTGACCCTTGATGTCAAACACTATGGGAGTTGACCCTAGTGTTTCTAGAGGGTGTAGCCTCTAGAAGTCCACCTGGAGGTCCCATGTGTGACAAACATTCTCCAGATCGTACTCCTCTGTGAATTGAGTTGAGTTGATATTTGAGGACACTTATTTGAGAAGGGATAAGTGGGACACTTATTCAAGAATGGATAAGTGCATTTGGGCTTATAGCTCAATGTCCCATGTGGAGAGAACATGAGGACATGTCAAGGGAGTTGACCCTTGATGTCACACACCATGGGGATTTGACCCTAAGTGTTCTTAGAGGGAGTAGCCTTTAGAAGTCCGCATGGGAGTGCCATGTGTGACAAACATTTTGCTACTATGGTGGTTGTGTACCACTGGTGGAGACTGTGTGTCTCTGGACACTATTTGTGTACTACTATGGAAAGATACCTCCCTAGATAAGAGGGAGTGTTGATGTTTCAGTGTCGGGCGAAACTTCTTCTATTTTGGGCTGCAGACCAAGGAATATAGGATACATTTATCATAAAGGTGAACTTGTGGTAAATGGGCCCAAACATAATCCTTCTTTGATCATGACAAGGAATAATATGGACTCAAGGTGCTTGAAGTGATTTTCATGTGTTAGTTAGCATCAAGATAACATTCACTCACAGATGTGTACTTGTGGTGAAAGATCCTAGTGTGTTCTTTGTCCTAGTCATGGTGATTTGACAAGGGATAATAAAGACTCAAGATGTTATATGCTATTACATGCGGACCTAGAGTGAGCCTCATCTCAGAGAGAGTCGTCGAAGGATTTTCTCCTCGGTTCAGGTGGGAGAGAGACGTCTCCCAAGACTAACATAAAAGTGTCATGATTCTAGTGTGAAATTTTTATACTTCATATACAAGCTTGGAATGATGTAGAAAGTCTCCCTCGTTGAGAGGGAGTGTTGATGTTTGGGAAATAGCGGGAAGACATTCTCTTAGAATAATAATTAATAATATAATTATTAATTATTAAATATCATATATAATAAGTAAATGATAATAATAAATAGTTATTGATTATTCAAGGGATGTATCCTTTCATGAATGGTAACCATATGTTCCCTATATATGGAACACTCATCATTGTAATAATATATTGATTATATCTCATATGAAGAAAAACAACAATTTTTACTAGGTATCCTTACCCAAGTGGCTCTGACATAAGGGAAGGCACCTAAGACATATTTATATGGGTATTTGGGACCTATCACTATCAATTGCCCTATATTTATAAATTTCTCTTTCCTTCCTTCACTCATTTACATAGGAGACCTCATCTCCTTCTGTTGTTAGTTGTTTGGAAGGGCCCTATCCATAGACTAGTTTTTGTTTGAGCATATCTAGTTTGTCTTATATGCTAGAGTCTTTTCTCTTTATATGATGGAGCTACTTGAGTTAGGATATATTTATTTTCCATACACAATATTAACCCATTGGATGCACCACTTGAGCATGTAGTTTGTTTTGTTTGATCATTATTGTCTTAGCTCATCGCTTTATTCTCTTTATCCTTTTGATTATTTTGTTACATATTTAGGGTGATGCTTGCATTTATATATCATATCTCCCCATAGGAGATGGTCTCGTTGGATTCAAGGTCATGAGTTCCCCATTAGACACACTATATTCCCTTCTTGATGAAATATGGTTCCCCACCCTAACCCACCCTTGGGTTTTATCTCCTCTTATTCAAAACACACTTCGCCATAGAGGGGTGTTGGTACATCCAATTCTAGGCCCACTTCCACCTCTTTAGGTCCTTCTTATTCATCCAACATAATTTCCACCATGGCTAGATATAATATTGGATTTAATGCTAACCAACCTTCTATGCCCTTCAAGGTAGGTCTAAAGCTCCCTGATCTAAAAACATTGATCAATGATCCCAGCCAACACGATCACAATTGGACCAATATGTCAAATAAACTTAACTCTGACATCCCAAAGTTTGAGGGTGAGCCTTGAGAGGATCCTTCCAACCATATCATGTCCTTTCACATGTGGTGTTCCTCCAATTCCATAATTGATGATTCGATTAGGTTGCGACTATTTCAACACACTTTTATGGTTGTTTCTACAAAATGGTACATAGACCAACCTGGTAATACCCATAGATCCTTTGAGTCCATAGTCAAGGTTTTCCTCACATTCTTCCAACTTCTATTCCACCATGATGTAGGGACACAATTCTTGACTAACTTCCATTAGACCACTACCACTCACATTTTGGATCACATCCATGTGTGGCATAGAATATGTGGCTTGATGTTGACAAGGCTAAACCTTTTCGATTACCACATTTAGTTTCCTTTCAAATTCCAATGTCTATCAAGAATTATATCATTCATATATGCATTGTCGATGAAGGCACATCCACATATGTCATGTCAGAACAGTTCTAGAAGAATTTATTCTCCCTAGCATTTATCCCATCTACGATCTCCCTTCTTGCATATGATGGATGACCCTCTTAACTCGAAGAGATTTATTAGAATTGTCTTGTCCAATTTAGAAGAAATAAAGTGTGTATTGACATTGAAGTTATATATTCCCCTTTGGACTATAATATCCTTCTAGGTCATATATTCATGTATGACATGAAGGTGGTTGCATCTTCGGTATTTTGTAAGAGGATGACCCCCCATAATGGGAAACTTTTCACCATTGATTAGTTGACCTACCATGATCCTCAAGAACAACTTCACCTTGACCATGTGTTGTCTTCACAAGGTGGAAACCAAATAGTTCCCTCTCTTTTAGACATCATCCCTGGAGTCTACAGAGACTCAACATTACTTGGCGCATATTATAGGCCTCCCTTTGTAAATACACACCCCAATTCATCTAATTTCCAAATGGTTTCTTCATCTCATAGGCCAATAGGTCCATCTATGCAACCATTTGTTGGACCCTCAATTATAGAATCTTCAATGCCACCACCTGTAAGGCATCCTCATTTGTGTCACCCTTTTAACTAGGTCCATTTCTTATTTATTCCTTTGAGAATAGTAAGTACCCCTATCATGGCAACATTAAATTTTCCTGACCTCTCATTAGGGATCCTGGTTTGGTACTTGGATCCCCCTCCTACTCCTCTTCCACCCTCAATGACAACTTCATATTTGGATTTGACTCATGTTCAATCAATACCATTGACCCATGTATCCCCTAAGGAACATGCCCAGGCCTCTCCTCAACCAACATAGGCTGGGAAAGGAATTTACAAAGGGAGAAAATATAAAAAGAAAGGGGGCACATAAAATCCTAAACAAGCCATGACCACCTAGAACACAACATCTAAGGCCCTACCTCCATGTGTCTTATGTGACATCCATGGCCACACTACCAACAATTTTCCTAGGCTCATAGAACTCAAAGAAATTTATCACATCAATGATTTTAGATGTGCATTACCATCCCTAAGTCATCAATTAAGTGTGTTAAGTATTTATGCATGAATCAACCATGTAATTTGTCTGATACCTATGGCCATTATCCTCATCATTGTCCTAAACTACCCTAATTCTGTGATTCCCTTCAAATCAATCATCATTTGGATTCCACTTCTCTGGAACAACAAACCCCCATAATAGAGGACCTTTCCCTCATGTGAGAAATAATTTTATAGGAAAATAGTAAATCCATCACTGAAATTGGCCTTCATGGAGTAAAAACTTATGAGAATTCCATGCAAATTCTCTACCTTTCAACTTCCATGATATTAACTATTTCGGAAAATCCTCCATTTTCCTCTAAGGTACATAAAAAAATCCCTTGTATGCATAATTCCTCTTTGGTATCAACATAGGTGGATCCTACATCAACTAGTATTCATTCTACCATGGTAGATTCCGCATATGTAAACCATACTTCCCATTCCCATGGCATTGATAATGGGTACTACCCCATATTCCACCCCCTCACTTGGTAGTGTAGACTCTACTTCTCCCATCTTTCATTCTGGTGAGGATAATCTATGTAACGTCCCCAACCACCAACAGGTCGGGCAATGCCACTACTCAGACGCTTCACTTAGCTCTGATACCAATTTGTAACATCCCCATCCCTCCACCAGGCCGAGCAACACTACCAACACAACCTTAACTTAGCCTTTAAAGCTCTGATACCAAACTGTAACATATGCAGCCAACAAAAGTGCCCGAGTAATGCTACCACTGCGGAATATTCACACACACACACACACACACACATATATATAT
This sequence comes from Picea abies, assembly GCA_900067695.1. Taxonomy (NCBI): domain Eukaryota; kingdom Viridiplantae; phylum Streptophyta; class Pinopsida; order Pinales; family Pinaceae; genus Picea; species Picea abies. The sequence continues at coordinate 7,769 of CBVK0100184867.1, forward strand.
ACTATATATATATATATATAACATGCATTTTAATTGAAATAAAAAAAATAACATAGAGTTATTGTTACCATTCATATTCAAACAATATTAACAGTAAATCCACATGCAACGGAACACATGATAGCATTCAAGCATTAGTAGCACAAACATGCATAACATATAAATTAAGCACAGACTGATACTTATCTTTTCAAGTGGAGTAACACCACCAACTGTGTGCAGACCTTCCATGAACTTCCTATCCATAAACCATGCTTCTCATCATGCTCAGCAGTGGGTCACCCCCGAGCTGGGACTAAGCTCCACCCAGGGCAAGGGAATCCTAGACTAGGCTGAGGTTACAGGAACACTGCACATTGCAACCGAAAAGATTCTCTCCAGGATCCTTCTTATGCCCACTACACACAGACTCTCATTCCCCACATGCCTATTCCACCCGGGAGTATACACCTTCACTTTCACACAGTCCATCGACTGCTTCACCTCCCTCTCAGGGTCTCGGCAATAGGTCAGATGAGGAATTCTTAGAGCTCTATAGCTGGTGCTAGACTCTCTCTAGGAAAAAAACATTTCCCAACAAACTCTCTCTCTCTAGGAGCCTTCTTACGCCCACTACTCACAGAATCTCATTCCACACATGCTTGTTCCACCTGGGAGTATACACCTTCACTATCACACAGTCCATCGGCTGCTTCGCCTCCCTCTCAGGGTCTCGGAAATAGGTCGGATCAGGAATTCTCAGATCTCTGTAGCTAGTGCTAGATTCTCTCTGGGAGAAAACCACCTCTCAGCAAACTCTCTCTCCAGGAGAGATCTTCTCACAGGCTCGACAACTTGCCTCTTCAACCATGAGCCTGACAACCTGCTTCTTCAACCAGTTTCAACTCAATTCCCGCAAGGTAAGGATAACAACAACATCAATAGAAATTTGGTTAACTCACATGTGACAACAACAACATGAATTTGGGTATGGACATCCAAAAATGGTAGCAATCCTCACTAAGACACAACACGGCATAAACAATTACGGGCTGCTAAGGATTCACAGAAGATGCAGCTCAGTCCACGGGTTTGCCACTGGTTTCAGGGTGCGTGACAAGGAATCAACGCAAAGGTCGATCACAGAGCTAAACATAATTCATGGAGGATGGAGAATGGATAGGAGAAACAACCTTCCCATGAGGATTTCCTTCATTGTGCGTGGGTATGCAGATGCAGATGCAAAGGCAAAACAATTCAGATGCCCCCGATCCCCAACGAACTTAGGTGGAGGATGACCAAATGAGATAGAGAACCCCCAACACAGCTGACTTCTTCAGTTATAAATGCATGTGCCCAGGTCGACATCTATCTTCCTGGAGCTGCATGCACTCCATTTTGCATATGTTCCTTTTCCAGGAACTTGGGATAACACTTGGTCAATTGACCACCTTAGCCTTTTTAGGAAATAATAATAAATTACTATCCCCTTTAGAGGTAATCCCCCTAGATTATCCCCTAGGCTGAAACACTTAGCCTCCTCCCTTACCCAGCCTTATGGAAGCTTAGTCCCCCATCACTCTTTCTTCATGGTTGGTCTGCACGCAGTGATGTTTATATTTTTATTAATGATCTGCATAATTACATATACAAAATCAGGCTTATGGCCTTTAACACCTAGGCTCTCCAGCTTAATAAACACATAATCCCACCATCTTATATACACTTGGCTCACCAGCCAATAAGCATAATTACAATTCATAATATAACTGGGGCACGTCCTTGGGGATATTATAATCCCCTCCCCTTATTTTTGCACTGTCCTTAGTGCAACTCTTTACACAACATCAACAAGATTTCCAAAATATTCAAAAAGATGTGTGTATTATGCTCGCATATCATCCTCATGCTCCCATGTCGCATCCTCAGGACCGTACCAAGTCCACTGGACCTTTACAAGCCCTATGGCTCGATTCCGGAGCTGTTTTCTCTTCCGATCCAATATGCGCACCGGATGCACTAGCAAGACACCTTCTTTCTCCACCTGAATCACATTCCAATCAATAACATGATTAGCATGAGGTATATATTTCTTGAGCAATGAAACATGAAACACATTATGTACAGTCATGGATGCAGGTAATGCAAGCATATATGCAATGTATATATATGTATATACATGCAATTCTAATAACATTATAACATATATACAAGATACACAACATTCAATAAATAGAGAATTGTACTTATCTTTTGATTGAGAAGACCTTCCACCCCTGAGTAGGGCTATGACTCCATTGGGGCAATGGCTTCCTAAGATAGCCATGGTCCACAATCCATATCCACATGGTCTAGGCCAAGGTACAAAACCTCAGTAGCACTCCAACCATCCATACCTCAACAACACTCCAACCAACGGTCTCTCATTCCCCACATCCCTGTCCCAACCCAGGAGTGTACACCTTCATTGTCACATAGTCCATTGGCTGCTACACCTCCCTTTCCTTGGGATTTCAGCAACAGGTCGGCTCAGGAAGTCTCAGAGCACTGTGGCTCTCGGAGTTCCAACTGCCCTCAGAGGTCTCCAATCAACATCTTCTCAAGCTACTCTTTGTAGTCAACATTCTAACTTTAATCAACATCATCTCATATGCATCACCCATATGCAGTTATCATGAGAAAACATAAAAGAATTTATTTAGAAACTCAAACTTAGTTCAAAGAAAATTCAACTTTTTCCCCAAAACATTAAATTCCATTTCATAATTCATCTTGGTTGTTGCCATATTATGAGTGCAACCATCCTTGTGGTTTTCCACGGGCACCAAATCGCATACCATTTTTCCTGTAATGCTTCATCTTGCATACAACCAACAAATTGTCAGTATTTGTTGTACATCATATTTAATTGCAATATGTACAAAATCTTATGCAGTGATCTTAGAATTTCCTGCACCTGGCAATTCAATCACCATTACCCAAAAATTTAATAAACTAGAACGACTCGTCATTCTATGCATATGCATGTTCACAGTAATATCTGTAAGTTCATTACTTCTTTTTCTAAACAAGAAAAATTTCTTGTAGTCAATGCTCATGTGACTACTTGACTTGCAACTTTCCTATTGCAATGTCCAACAACTCCTGAAATGTCCTCATCTTCATGAGTTCACAACATTTCAGTTGTTAGTAACAATTATTTCCATGCAATAATATATATGCATGTACTTACAAAACTCATTCAACTATTGTTGTTAATATACAATTCTATCACTTATTATGCATGAGTGCAATTCTCAGTGCCTACTTATTCAGTGCACTTTGCATTGAATTACATAATGCTCTTTATCTCACCATCCATGAGTTGGAATTTTGGCCAATGTGTTGACACAT
>CBVK0100184868.1:0-18203 GCA_900067695.1 Picea abies
TATCACCCAATCCTATTCTAGGAAAGGAACGAACACTGAGGACAGTGTTTTACTGAAGGGAGAAAGGATGTGACATCCCATGAAAATAAAATATATTTTTTTTGTGTGTGTGCTGGAAATTTATTTCTGTTTTTGGCAAATTCAAATATGGAAAATGTTTGCCATTTATGGAAATTTCGAATTTCGAATTTAATAATTGTATTTAATTATTGTAACTGTTGGGTAGAGATTTGTTTGGACTCAACTAACTATTTGACTATGACACGTGTATCACAACATAATATTTATATTAACTGCAAGAGGACAAATGGAACAGTCATGTTAAAAATCAGCTGACCATGACTCCATAAGTGGGGAACAAGTTGGAACTGCCTCTGGACTGATTAATACAAGTGGAAAATCAGAGATTTGGCCACTGGCATCCCCTGAGAATCAGGGACTAAGAAAGCTATGAAAATCCCCAAAGGAGGGAAAAAGACCTGGGCAAAATTGATAAATAGCATATGTGAGGAGGCAGGACGCTGCCAAGTATGCTGGGGAAAAGATTTTTGAGCTCTCTTTCTATTATGAACACTACGGATTCAGTGTGAGGCAAGAGGAGCCTGCTGAAACAAATTTTCCTTGTTTTTATGAGCACTTTTGACTAAGTGTGAGGAAAGAGGATAACTGTTGGAATTGAAGGACATTGTTGAGGAGGAGTTTCCAAGTTCGCCCTCATGGATTCATGGTCAGGCTAGGGGGTGAATCGGGAAAATGAATTTGGCTGCCCTGTTCTATGGTTGGGAGGAATGTGGTTGTTCCCTTTGTCTTCCTGTGGATTGGATTCAGATATGTTGATCTATCCCTCTCTAATTGAATGGCTATGTTTGATTGATGTCATATATCTGTTGAGTGATTATATCTAATTCCAGTAATGTAAACTATTTGAATAGTCATATATGTTCATTGTGAGGAATATATGTGAAGGAAATATGTATTTATATATATTTGTAATACGTCTACTGGAATGTTCACATCTGACTGTTGAAATATATATATTTTTTGCGGAAGATAAAATATTTTCATGGATATAATCCGTCTGTTGTTGCGAAGTTCGAAAATAAACATCCCAACCCTAGAATTGTCCCTCCTATAAGTAAAATGCTAGATGGAAGAACCTATAATTATGTTATATACGTAAATAAGAAAAAGGGCAGAATAACATCAGTAGGGAAAATCCTTTCTATAGTCAAAGACCCAGGAAGCCAAACATAGATCCCACGGAACACGGGTATTTAATCACCAAACTCTTATGAAAGTGAAATTATATTTATGATGCACAGATCTAGTACTGTTGGTGTCTAATACACTGATTAAAGGAGACTCTAAATGATTATAGTAGAAATTACTTTATACAAAAAAATTGTTGTCCTATTGTACCCTTATATAGATTATATGCATATAAACTCTTAAGTTTAGATTTTCGGAATTCTGTTAGGTAAACGGATATTGAATCCTTCTACACCTATTGTTTCACAGAACGAAAGTAAGAATACTAGTATAAGGAAAAAATCTTAGAATTATGAAAATAATGTGAATTTTAGCATTCGGGACTTGTTGGTTACATTTATGTGAAGTTCCCTTGCTTTTCCAAACCCCAAAACCCCAAATCATGAATTCTCGAAGTGTTGGTCCCACATCCTTTCACCTTTTGGAATTCAGGAGCTGTTATGTGTTGTTGTTTGGCATTTGAAACCCCGAATCACGAAATCCCGAAGTGTTGGTCCCACATCCTTTCACCTTTTCGCAATTCGGGAATTGTTGTATGTTGGACATTTGGCTATGAAAACCACGAAACCCTGAACCCCAAAATCCTGAAATGTTAGTTCCTTTCTTTTTCACAATTCGGGAATTATTGTATGTTGGATGTTTGGCTATGAAAACTGTGAAACACCGAACCCTGAAATCTCGAAAAGCGGGTCTCACCTTTCCTTTTTCTCATTTCAAAAGTTTGTTTATGTCAATGTTTGGACACCGAAACTCGCGAAGTTCAGAACCCCAAAATCCTGAAGTGCGGGACCCACCTTTCCTTTTTTGCATTTCGAAGGTTTGTATATGTTGTTGTTTGGGGAACTTGCACTCAGGAAATCCCGAACTCTGAATTCCCGAAGTAGTGATCACCTTTTTCAATTTTAGGAGTTGTGTGTTGATGATTGGATTTTGTATTCACGAAATCCTGAACCCCGAAACCCTGAAGTTCTCAGCATCTTTTCACAATTTCAGGAAATGTTGTGTGTTGATGTCTAGCTTTTGTACTCGTGAAACCTCGAATCCTAAAACCTCGAAGTGCTGGCCCACAGTCGTTTCGTATTTCATATTTTGGCAAACAGCAGGGTCCTCTGTTTGTTCGACACTTGTAATCACCAAAAAGCCGATTGACCTCTGTTCCTTCACAAAACTGTAGGAACATAGTAGGAATTATTGTTATAGGAACAACTCAAATACTGTAATGAATGGACTGGTAGAAAACGTTGGAGGATATTCATCCGAGATAGAAGTATAATAATAACAGTTCATGTTACAGGTCACTGTGTACGGGGCATGACAAGTACCTAAATTATTATATGGAGAAGATATAGGTATATACTTACTTGTAGGTGGAATTAAGTACAGATGTTAATATAGAGTTAAAGAGAATTTTCTACAGTAAAAACGATAATATTCACCTTTACATGCGCACATAGAAGACAGTCAAGTTACCTACTATTCTAGTAGTCATGAAGATCCAGACTTGCAATCACAAGCATAATTAAATGTGCAAAACTGATTACTTTAACAAATTTTTGTTCCAAGTAAACTAAACTGGTGTAATAATGTCATTATGGATCGAATTGAATCTTACCTTCTCTTAAATTCTAAGCTTAAACAAAGTTGAATTATGTCATAAGAATTTTTTTTTATGGTAAATTTGAGGTTCATTACATATGGTATCAGAGAAAAAGTTACAACACTAGGCCTGAACAGGGCCACATTAATTGCTTAGTATATACTCTGATTTATGAAAAAAAAATAAAAAAATCTTGTGGATTACAAATAGAAAGCTTGTATGTTTTGTGTTAAATAATGGCAGTTCAAGAAGGTGCATAAATCAGGATGGAAGGGAATCTGCAACAAGGACCTCCTGGAGATCTGAGACAGAACAATGATGGAAGCTCACCCACGGAGGTGTTGGAAACAATGAGGAACCTTACTTTTGAACTACATGTTTTCAAGGCCAACAATGAAAAACTGAAGAAGGCACAACAGGAACAACAAGAGATAAATGAATTCATGTTGCATAGTATAGTAACCAAGAAAAACCCAAAATATGATAACCATGAGGAAGAGGTCAGCAAGAGGGCCTCCAAGAATTCTAGTGCGAAAACAAAAAAAAGGAGATAGTTCATCTGAAGGGACACCCTCAGCTAAAGACAAAACCATACCAAACAAAAAAAGAAAACAAACAGGCCACCTTGAAGAAGAATTTAAAAATATTAAACTAGCTACTTTTGATGGAGAATCCAGGACAGGAGAAGAAGCCAAGGCATGGTTGTTGGGCATCAAAAAATACTTCCAAATATACAACTATTCCAGCAACATGAAGGTCAGAATGGCCATCTACAATCTGAAGGGGAAGGACAACATTTGGTGGCAGGACCTAAAATTGGCCAAGGGCCTAAAGGAGAAACAACTGGAATGGTCCAACTTTTTCAAGAAACAATACCTTTCTGAAAGATATTATGAAAGGAAGACGAAATAATTTTATGAGTTACGAATCGGACAAATGACGATGGAGGACCTTATAAATAAATTTCTGGAACTACTAAGGTTCATACCATACATCCGGGAGGATAAGGTAAAAATCCAACAATTCTTAAGTTGTTTACCACAATCCTACAGGGACAGAATTGAGTTTGACAACCCCAAATCCTTGAGTGAGGTATTCAGGAAAGCATGAATGTGTTATGACCAGTATAAACAGCGGGTAGAGTTTCCCAAGACCTGGAAGGATAAGAAGCAAGATGGAATAAACTAGCAGAATAAGGGATACCAGCCAGCTCCTTATCAGAATGCAGCAAAAAGTTTCCCATGGAAAGATTTTCACTCCAATCATCCGAATACGCAAGGTAGCGGTAAACCAGTAAACCTGGGAACGAAGAAGTTTGAGGAAAACTCCCGCGAGCCATTGAAGTGTTGGGAGTCTGGAGAGCCTCATCTAAGGAGGAACTGTCCATGTTTAATTGCAGCAAACAACACTGTTGTCCACAATTTGCAGGAAGCCTCAACAGTAGGAGACATGGGCAAAATTCTGCATCGGATAAATGTAGCCATAGATGGTCGACAAGCTGACCACCAATCCTCAGTGGTATAAATCGAAGGTAAAATCAATGACACTTGAATTTCTGTTTTAATTGACCCTGGAGCTACGTTAAGTTACATTACTCCCAATGTAGTAGAATCAAATAAACTTAAGAAACTAAAGCATGCAAAATCATGGCTTGTACAACTAGCAACCGATACTAAAAGGAAAGTAGTTAACTTTATTTCTGATCTCGAGTTTAGCTTAAACGGTCAAAAGATAAGGAACAATCTGAACATCCTACCACTAGGATCTTATGATATGATTATCGGGATGGATTGGTTGGAACAACGCAAAGAAATACTAAACTGTTATACAAAGATACTTAGCTATAAAGATAATTTTTGCACTATTAGGACAACCCAAGGCATACCAAAACCTATGTCAGTCAGACAAGTTTCAGCAATGCAATTCAAGAAATGTATTAGAAAGGGATGTCAATTCTACGCCATCCAAGTGACGAATCTATTAGAAAAAGAAGATAAGCCCAAGTTAGAAGACTTTGTTGTCCTACGTGAATTCAGAGACATGTTTGTTGATGAGATACCAGAATTACCTCCTAGGAGAGAAATAGATTTCTCCATAGACTTACTACCCGGATCAGTCCCCATCTCAAAATCACCCTACCGAATAAGTCTACCACAACTGACAGAATTAAAAATATAATTACAGGAATTGTTGGACAAAGAGTATATCAAACCAAGTGTCTCGCCATGGGGTGCACTAGTCCTCTTTGTGAAAAATAAATATGGTACTCTAAGACTATGTATTGATTATAGACAACTGAACAAAGTGACCATTAAGAACAAATACCCCTTACCCAGGATAAATGATCTGTTCGATCAAGTGGGTGGGGCCAAGATCTTCTCAAAATTGGATTTACGATCTAGTTATCATCAAGTTAGGTGTCATCGGAAGATTGCATCGGCATGATTGTTGTATCAACCAAAGAAGGAACGAAGTGTTGTGAAACCATAGATGCCTCAAAACCCGAAGGTCCCTTAGGTGAGCCCCACGCTTCTGGTATCCTAGCAGTAACAGGACATAAACGAGTAAGGTGACTTCCTTCACAAATCCTGCAAAGGAATCTAGGATTATGTATGAGACGTCTAGGCTTCTCAATCATATGAATGCCCCCGGCATGACTTGCAATGGTTGGTGACATGCTCCCAGCATGACTTGCAGAGGCTAGTATAAAATCTCCAACATGACTAGCATAGGTTGGTGGTGAATCCCCAACATGACTAGCAGAGATTAGTGATGAATCCCCAACATGACTAGTAGAGTTTGGTGATGAATCCCCAACATGACTAGCATAGGTTTTTGATGTATCCCCAACATGACTAGCAGAGGTTGGTGATGGATGTGCAATGTGACTAGCAGTGACCAGACATGTTCCCCCAGCATGACTTGCAGCGGCTAGTTGAAGGTCTTCAACATGACTCGCAGAGGTTGTCGACCAATCTCCAACATGACTAGCAATGGTTGGTGATATAATGCCAGTATGGCACGTAGTGACTAGAATTGTGGCGGTAGTGAATTGTGGCATTTGAGTCCAAGTTGCATGGAAAGATTGATTTTGAGAAATTGTAGGACAGGAAGGATCCTGGTTTACACCCTGTCCCTGTCCAACAGGATAGTATCCTCCTCCATACTGATTCATAAAGGGTTGTAAGGGCATCGACACTGAGGAAGCCGCTTGCGAAGAAAAAGTGACATGACAAGGGTTACTCACGTGAGGATATATGTTTCCCCTAGGCGAAGGAACTTTGTGAGGGGGGTTTCCCATACTTTAAAAATAACTCCTCCTGAATGAAACATCGGAGGACAGATGAAGTTCCTCCATGGGAAAAGTGTTCGTAGGAATTGACATAGCATAAGAAGGATAAGTGGACGGAGTGTGATAAGTAGAATTATTGCTTAATTGGGGACTTACTTCTTGCATAGTGGATTCATAGGAAGGAAGATTCCAACCTCCTACCATAAGAGGTGTTTGAAGGATATGACTCCCACCAAATGAACAAGGATAAGAAGGAGGCATCACATCCCCAAACCGAACACTTCTATTCGCATAAGGAGGTGAGACAGAGAATGGTAAGTGCGAAGACATATCAGACATACCATGAGAAAAATGGTTAGAGACCCAAGGCATAGACTGAGTACCATAATTTTGCATACCATAATGCAAATCGGAAGGATCTGTCGCCATGAAATGAGTGAACATCATGGGGGGGGTAGTAGTAAAGGAGGGAGAAAAATGAACTCCATTTTCCATGATAACAAGGACTCAGCACGAAATTCTATCATCAACTAATAATCAAAGAGCATACCAAAATGTCAAATGACCAATATGCATGCAAATGGGATAAAGTTGCCTCTCTCACTAAAGAAGGTATGTCTCGTCCAAGAGGGACCTGAGACTCCCTGCTAAAGTTTGGAGGTAACAGAATTAGTTATAAGGGCCCTCGTAGGCTTAACAACCAGTCGGTCAGATCCCCCTGGAGAGGTAATCCTCCATAAAGGTTGTGTGTTGTTCGACCCCTATCTGACTCAGGGTACAAGCAGAATAACCCCTGCAAGTAACCTATGAGATACCTAAGTCAAGCAACTAATAAAACACTATATAACCGATGCACAGGTGAACAATCATAAGTCTGGATTACCATATGGGCAGGGTAGCAAATACCAAAACCTTGAAAGTACCGCCTCTCATAGAGGTATGGATACTAGCAAGATGCCCAAATACAAATAAATCCACAAAAATATCTCTAATGCTAGGTGAGTATCCAGGGGTTATCCCTTCAACACATTCACGTGACCTCATGCTTAACTCCAGTGTGAGCGGAGCCTCCTGATATTACCAATTATACAATGGATTTCTCAACTCCCTGTCTCAGACACATATGTTGATTTAATTTCCTTGGAGAAGTTTACTCACANNNGGAGAAGTTTACTCACAAAATCCTATTCCAAGGCACTAAATCCTAGGCTAGTTTGTGCACCCTAAACAATAAAATCGTTACTAATCAATTTTAGTTTAAAGCATAAATTTTATTGGTTGTGATTACTCAAAAAGGTATCGAAATGAAACTCATGGTGTTATGACTCTGCATGAAAATAAAAATAGATATAATGCAAAGCCTAACTTTAACTTTTCAGTGAATGATATGCTAAATAAAAACAATGCAATCTTCAATTTTAACTCTGCAACTCGGGAGTAAAATGCAATCTTTCGCTAAATGTGCTAAGCTAATGATAAAGGTTCCAAGAAAAAAATACCAACCAATGAAAAATACCTATTTTTTTGTATTTTCAATGTATTAAAAAGAAAATGCATGGACTGATAAGCGACTTGATATATAACTTCTACTGTGTATAAAATAAATCACTCAAGTAGAATACCAAGCAGCTAAGAAGACAGCCCAACTACCAAGGACAAATAAAAAATGGAAAACAAAGAGAAAGACGCCGCCCAAAAATTCAACTCCAAACAAGTTTCATGTCATCCCAGATAATCTCAACAGGAACCACAGAGACCTAAGAAGGTTCTGTGATCCTCAAAACCTACCCACCAGTCACTAAACCAAGCAAGCAAGCAAGGGGAAGTGGTATATGTGATTGTTCAATAGAAAAGGGTGTATATACGCTTCTTGCAGTGGGACAACAAGCGTGTATACACAACTGTCAGGGAAAAAAGGGCGTATATATTTTAAAACAAGGCTAGGCAAGGGTAAAAGGCTGAAAAACTCAGACCCAGAGTGAATAGACTCTATCCAACTTTGATACGATAAGAAAAACAAAGGAAAAAGAGCAATGTAAGAAGAAAAAATACTTCAACCCTTAGAAGGAAGATCTATCCCCAGTGGAGTCGCCAATTCTTTTACAAGGGAAAAACTCCCTATGGCCAAGGGTAAACCACAAAAGACAGATATGACTGCAGAAATCAACTCAATTCCAACATGTGCTATATAAACTAATGTGTAATATGAGGAAGAATCCTACATCGATCCAATCATTTGATGTCATTCCACCATTGAGCACTTTGACCCAAATATTTACACCTACAAGAAATTCTCGACAAACAAGCGATGCAAGTATATACTGACAATATATAAAATGAGTTAGCACATCAGATAGTACAATCCATTAATAAACATTACAAACATTCCCATGGATAATAATCATATATTTGCAAGATATCGATAGGAAGGGAAAGGAGTATTTCTATTAATCATTGATCAACAGAAGTATCAACATTATAGACTTCCGTGTCGGCATGGTTCGAAACCAAGAAACCAAGTCCCTTCCAACTGGGTCTCCACCACTTCAACCCTCCACAAAAGGAAAACTCATAGCAAAGAGGTAATGAGGTCCTCTCAACAATAAGGAAAGAGCTGGGGGGTTGAACACTATGTTCAAAATTGAAGGACAAAGGGATGCAGACTCGATATGAAGTAATTTCTCCAGAGTAACTTTGCTCTCAAATTTGAATGCTTTCTCCTCTTTTTCCATAGCTCGAAATTGTGCTCTTATAGCCTCCAAAATGAAACTGAAGGGTCGAGTCAGAATGTTTCTAGTATATGGAAGGCCAAAGATCATAGATTTTTTTTCGTGACATGGAAACCCGACCTCATTTTGTATTTTCTGGCACAAATCCTGATATATGCTAGCTATATTGGAGCAGCAAGCGTATATGCATCTTGCAAAGCAGTTAGGGAGCATATATGTGGAAAAAATTATATTTTTGGCTCTGGATTTATCAAAAAGGGGTTGATAAGTCTGCATAGGGAAATGGAAAAAGGCCCTCTATGCAAGATAACAATAGTGAGGCAAATCTTGCTATAACAGTGTATTATATCCATAGACAATGAAACTTGGGTAGATCTGCTCTTCCACTGATACTTTGAAGAAATGGTTCCCAATGTCTTGGAAGAGCATTGAGAGTGGTCATGGAAAGTACTATGTCTGTTATGATTTTTCAAATGGAACCTAGTTGATCTATGATCTCTGAGATCCTCATGAAGAAGGTGGCAATGGTGTCAGCCTTCATCATATTGATATTTTGAAGTCAGTGCTTCAATGTAAGATATTTGTTTGTGTTGTTTCTCTCAAACATATTCTTCAATGCATCATACATTTCATAGGTTGTCTTCAAGGTAGAAATACGAGGTAGTAGATGATATATTACTGAATAGATGGTTATCTTCCTTACTTTGACATCATATTCCTTCCAATCGACCTTCTCTTCATCAGTTGTTGTTTCTGGTAGAGTCTTTTCTATTAAACTAAATAGGTCATCCTCTTCAAAGGTGATTTGTATTCTTGATTTCCAGGAGATGAATTTTCTTGATCCATCAAGCCTATCTTCCACCAAATTTTTGTTCCTCATGGTTCGCAGATTCTTCACAAACCCTAATGGATAGGCTAGGCTAGAAACCTTAGGATTCGTTGGATTTATGACTACCAACAATAAGCCTTGGAAGGTCTTAAGAAACCTGGTGAGCTGCAAAAATACTTCAATGAGCTACAGAAACCCTTGAGGTCAAAATTTTGCAGAAACCCTAGGGCCCAAAAATAACAAATTATCTGATTTGCAATCTGAGAGTTATTAGAGGTGCATTGAAGGAGGCCATACACACCTATGAAAAATTTATCCCCAACATTCAAGTGGAAGGTGAAAAAACTGGCAAAATAAAGAGGGCCATTTTTGCATTTTTACTAATAAGGCAATGACTGGATTTTCAATGGCTTGTGCAATGGCTCTTCAAGAACTCTGCTTCGATACCATGTTGAATTTTAATTCTTATCTCATGCACATGCATTTTATTTAAATTTAACATGTAATTGAACCATAAAAAATGCAACAACACCATATACAATAGTTGCAGTAACCAAGATCACAAGAACACAAGAGTTTATCCTGGGAAAACCCTTCTCAATCAAGAGAAAAACCTAGAAATCCTTTGTTATAGATTCAAGAGAAGATCCCCCACACCATAAACCCTAGAGCACACAAGAGGGTGCTTCTTTGACCTATAAACTTGCAACTAAGAGAAGTGCCCACTTCAACCGTACAACTAGCTTGAGAGAAGGTTACAATGAAGTGTGAGTGAGTGATCCATAATGAGGATCTACTCACTTATATATACAAAAACTAACACAGAAATAGGTGTGTATATTGGCACAATAGGGCCAACCTGTACAATTCAGAAATATAATTAATCTTTATAGAATATTAATTATATTCTACATGGTGGGATCGACTTGTACCCTTTCACAATACAAATTAGGGTTACAACAAATCTTACTCTCGGACAATATAACAAGGGATCCACACATCCTCTAGTTCTCAACCACTAGGGACACTTCCACCTGTTCTCACCCACAAGGATGTCATTCTCAACAGATTAACATAACTAAGTCCATAGGAGTATCTGGAGAACCATCTCAAGTCGGCTCAACTAAGTCCATAGGATTCTGACAGGAGACCATCTCAAGTTAGCTCAACTAATTCCATAGGATTCTGACAGGAGACCATCTTAAGTCGTCTCAACTTATTCCAGAGGAGAATGATAGGAGACCGCATGTCATCTCAACTTAGTATAGAGGATTATGACACACCCATGACATGGGCTCTCTCACAGATGTCTCAACTCAGTCCATAGGAGAACGATATAGAGGATGTCTCATGAAGCTGCAATCAACAACAATGATAGTACAACTTAGAGATGATCATATAGATTAGAGGTGGCACATTGAGGTATTGATCTACATCATGCAAGTACAGCTTAGATGTGGCACATAGATTAGATATGATGCATTGGCATCATGCTAGATATGTAATGCTAGTACGAATTAGATATGATGTAGATTATACTCTAGATCATGCCAATACAACTTAGATATGATGTATCACATCATGCTAGTACGTCTTAGAGGTGATGCAACAATTGAATTCTTTTTATGCAGGATGATATAAGATGATATTATTTTATTCTTGTGGAGACTGTATGTCTCTAGACAATAATTGTATGCTATTGTGATGGATGCATTCCACTGGTAGTGACTCTGTCACTGATTAATAGTTGTGTGCTACTAAGAGTGGTTGTGTACCACTGGATAGTAGTTTTATACTACTATGGATATGCATGGTTGTTTTCTATTGGATGGCATTGTTCTAATTTCCACGGAGACTATCACTAGTGTTGGAGATGATTTCCAACTATATGGATAGTGATGATGGTACTCGTGATTTGATCTATGTGATCATTAGATATCTTGTGTGGTTATGATGATACTACTAGCGGAATGGTATGTTTGTGCTCAATACCATTACCAATGATACCTCCCTGGATAGGAGGGAGTGTTGATGTTAAGGTAGCTATGGGAGGTATTAACCTCCACGTGTAACCTTTGATGATACTAGAATATTCTGGAAATATAGAGAAACCCTAAACGATTGGATAAGAACCCTAGAAGACAAGTCGACTCAAAAGAATATTTTTAAATTAATTTATTAACCTCCAAGAAGAAAAGTCGACCTAGTTAGGTGACTTGGAACACTATAAATAGAGGGTCCTTGAGCTCATTTGTCAGACTCACTCTCACGACTTCATAAGGACTAGTGGTGGGCATGACTAGAGAAGAGTTGCAACTACTCCAGTGTTGACTTGGTCTTTGGTTTATGGTTTGGACTTTCTACTTGGTGTGCTATATTTGGAGAGAGGTATGCTACCTTGGTTGGCTATTGGTTCTAGTGTTTTCTTCCAGAATTATTTTTTCTATCAAGGTTAAGGTTCTTGGGGGTGGACTTCCTCCTATGGTTGGGTGACAATATAGTGATATTTTCTATGGTGAAAACGCACACCTATTATTTTAATAGTCTCCCCATATGATTAGGATTCATAAGGGATAAATTCCACTAGCCTAATAAGATCATGTGGGATAAGGTGGAAAATGACCAAGGGGACATGACTTGTCAAGGAAAGACCTTATAAACTTAAATTGGGAAAAAAGGGGAACATGGGTCCTAGGCTAATGAAAAGTATCTTTTAAATTATAAAGTGAACGAGCCATTAAAGTGACTTTAATAAAATAAAATAAATAAGTGACCAGGAAAAGACTCAAGTGAATATTAAAAGGGGAAAATGAGGAGTCTCGCCCCATTCCTACATTTTCTCATTTGAGAAAAAAAAATTGGAGAGCTCTTGAGAAGAGAGACTAGGGTTTTAGGAAACCCTTCATTTATATTTGGTTTCAGTGTTGCAATGATACACCCTAGCTAAATTTGGGGAAGAGATCACTTTAGATCTCTTCATGGTGCTTTACTGAGAATGAGTTATTCTTCTTGGAAATGAGATTTCACAATTTTTGGCTTGGGGTTTTTATATCATTGGTTGAGTTTCTTGAAGGAAGCACAAAGATTGAAGTGGGCATCGAATCCTTCCATGAGAAGTCTGATTTTGCTATATAAGGGGTTGAATTGACATCTTGGGTTGTGTTTTCTGAGTAAGGGGCTGAGATACAAGTTTGAAAGGTATAAATACCACCTCCTAGGTGCATTCTTTGATAGCCAAGAATATTCTCTACCTCATGGGCACATGATCTAATCGTTGGACCTGATCATTCATGTGTTGAAATAGAGAATCTAATTCCTGGGATGATTTCCTCACCATTTGGGCGAGCTTCTATGTGAGGATGAGTATATGGTGATTGGGGAGAGTTAACTCCTTGATGGACATACTTCATACATACTAGGTCAAACCCCGTAGCTTGCAGTTGAGTTCATTTCTAAGGTTGACTCGCTTTCTGCTGAAAGATTCATTTCCAAGTGGGGCCGAGTCAGCTCCAAAACGAACCCTTTCCATTAACTATTTACTATTGTCTGCAAAAAGGAACTTATACATGATTGTGAACTAATACAACCAACACATATACCAGGTTCCATGTATTTATCATTACATATACTACCAAGATTTTCATTATGATAATGCTACTATAAAAGAAGAAATGCAATAAATGTGTGTGTCCTCAATATTGGCATTCCATTGTAGAACATAGTTGGGAATGAGTAACTTATATTTTAGTTTGTCTTTGTCTCCAAAGTGAGTATCCATTATATCTCAAAGAGTATAATAATCTGTTTCTAAAACTATTATATCAGCAGACACTTAATTCTTCTAGAAAACAAACTATTTGATGAAGTAATGACAGTCTAAACCAAGAAAACTTTACATAAATTTGAGTGGGGACATTATAGTGGTATCAGATCATGGTCCTTTATATTGGTATCCTTTTCTAGATGATGAATTATTTGGCCAAGACCCAAAATTTGATGATGGAACTATTGTGACAGCTAACAGTTAACACCATAGAGGGGCCATATAAAAAAAATAAGAATGGTGAAAATGGCTCTAACAACAGAGAAGGAATTCATTCTCGCACTACCATGCAGAGCCACCCTCACTTGTACACCAAGATTCCCAGACCCACCATGCCACAGTTCTTGAGTGGTGAGGTAGCATCGGAGGGGACAACAAAGCAAGATGACTCTTATTTGACTTATTTGGAGGAGTACAAGAGGTTGGGGGATGAATTTCAGGAAACTATATCTGTCACTGATTTTTCCACCTCAAACAAAAGAACTAACCCAGAGGAGCTAAAAGGACACCCAACCAAGAGCTTCAGAAGACACTTAGAAAAGTGACCATTCCAAATTTTGATGGATCCTCAAAATGTTTAGTAAGGACTTGGGTGTAGAAGTTGGACACATACTTCCAACTACATCAGATGACAGAAGCTGAGGCCATTAAATTGGATTTTTTACACTTAGATGGTGAAGCCCATTAATGGTGGTACCATGGGTTAGTGACGTTGGGTCATTACTGAATCACTTCATACCTCAATTTCACACAGAAGATCATTGAGAGGTTTGACATGAAAGACCCAGAGATCCATTTTCGAGAGCTGGATCAACTCAAGAAGACAGGTAGCCCAGAGGCATTTATCTATGAGTTATAGAGATTAGTAGCGATGGAAAAAGACATATCTGAGGCACACTTGGTGATGTTTTTCATTGAGGGGATAGCATAACCATTACGTGGATGGATGAAGGACTATAAACCCACCACTTTGTAGGATGCAATTAACCATACTAGGGACATGCAGGAGGTTGTTCCTAAGAGAAGGTTTCCTCTGAAACCCACCTTCCCATAGAAGAAAAAGGAAACTGAACCATTTTAGATGGATTGGGATGGGAAGCCCAAGCTATATGAAGAAACAAGAAAGGATCTAAGGAGGAAGAAAATGTGCTTTAGTTTTCAGGAGTCGTGGGTACTAGGGTACAAGTGTGTCGAGAAAGACAAGACCGACAAGGCTCATTATATTGAGGTCTATTCGGACAATGATAGTGATGACAAGGAGGAGCAGAAGGAACAAGAACATGGGCACCAAACATCAGGTGATGAGACATCACAGGCTGGGGCTAAGGGTCCTGATATGGAATCCATGTCTAGACTTCCTAGGTACCGCACATTCAGAGTCCGAGGAGTCCTATAGGGAACAAGGTTATAATGTTGATTGATAGTGGGGCATCCCACAACTTTATATATGGAGCTTTGGTGGATAGGCAAGAGATTCTGATGGAGAATTTTGAGGGATTCACAGTGATTATACCTGATACCTATCAGATGGAGTTCACCAAATGGATCCCCAAGTTGAAAATAACCATGGGGAATTATACCTTGACAAATGATTTATTTGTGGTGGATGTGCCAGATACCAATGTGGTACTTGGAGTTTAGTGGCTATACTCCATTGGGAAATACACTACTGATCAGAGGACTATGGAAATGGAATTCACGGGTCCGGATGGGAAAAAGGTAGTCTTATGGGAAATGCACCAATATCTTCCTAAGATATTGTCATCACATAGTATGGAGACAATGATGTGGCATGGAGATATAAAATGGGAATTTGAGTGCTACATTTATGACAATGAGACACCAGATCATCCTTGATAGCATCCAGACGATCTTCAAGTATTACTTCTTAAACATTAAAGGGTTTTTAGTGACATTTATCCAGGGTTACCTCCAGATAGATTATTTGAGCATGTGATAGAATTAGAAGAAGGGGTCCAAGTAGTCATAAGCAACCCCTACCGACATCCAAAAAATTACAAAGACGATATTGAGAAAACTATCAAGGATTTTCTCAAGATGGGTCACATTCAACCTGGCTCTAGTCTGTTTGCTTCTTCGATAGTATTGGTCAAAAAGAAGGACAACACCTTGAGAATGTGCATTGACCAAGCCCTTAACAAGAATACCATAAAGAACAAGTACCCAATTCCAAGGATCGATGAGTTGATGGACGAATTGAGAGGAGAAAAATAGTTTTTCAAAATTGATCTCCATATAGAGTATCGCCAGATAAAGGTTTAAGAACAAGACATTCTGAAGACCGCTTTCCAATGCCATTATGGGAATTATGAGTACCTGGTTATGCTGTTTGGGCTAAATAATGCTCCTGCTACATTCCAGTCTTGCATGAACCACGTGTTCAATAAGCAGCTGCATAAATTTTTGTTTGCCTTCTTTGATGACATTCTTATTTATAGCAGGACTTGGGAGGAACAACTTAGGCATCTGGATGAAGTATTGGGAATTTTGGAGGAACACCAACTCTACACAAAGGCATTTAAATGTGAGTTTGGCATGACTGAGATGCTTTATTTGGGGCATGTGATCGGATAAAATGGGGTTCATGTACACCAAGAAAAAATCAGGGCAATTATCAAGTGGTCTACCCCTAGGAATGTGACATAACTGAAGAGATTCCTAGGCCTTTTCACTTACTACATGAAATTTGTTAAGGGGTTCTCACAACTGACAACAACTCTTATAGATCTCACTAAGAAAGGGGCTTTTAGTTGGTCGGATGAGGCACATGCGACATTCAAGATGATGAAACAAGTGATGAGCTCTTGTCTTGTACTAGCCTTACCATATTTCACTCATCCATTCATGCTTGAGTGTGATGCTTCCAAGATTGGGATATGAGCTGTGTTAATGCAAAACAACCATCCCATTGATTTTGAAAGATGAAAAATTAAGGAGTATGAGTGACACTATTTGATATATGACAAGGAAATGTTGGCCATTATACATGCATTGGAAAAATTTAGACAATACTTGGAGGGGAACTAGTTTAAGGTGAAGATAGATCACAATAGCCTAAGGTTCCTCATGTAGCAGAAATAATTGAGTGAGCGACAACAAAATTGGATCAACAAGCTTCAATCCTACGATTTTGAGGTCGAGTATGTGAAGGGGAAGAACAATGTGGTAGCTGATGCCCTTTCCAGAATACCACCCACTCTCTCCCTCATGGAGATTTCAACTGAATGGAAATCTCTTATGTTGGTAGAATATTCCAAGAACTAGTTTGCTTGCGAGATCCTTGAAAATTGGACATAGGATGATCAGTACAGAGTCATTGATGACATCATTTATTACAAGGACATGATCTACCTTGTACCAAAATCTCAGATCAAGGACAAAATCATGCATGCAACACATAGTTCCCCATTTGCAGGACACCCTGGATACTTGGAAACCTATAGGAATATACGAGAAATATTTACATGGAAGGGCCTTAAGATAGATGTGTTGAGGTTTGTAAGAGAATGCAACGTCTGCCAAAAAAACAAGGTAGAGCACACTCACCCTGTTGGACTACTTCAACCACTTCTGATTCCCGAACAAAAATGGGAAAGCATCTCTATGGATTTCATCATTGGGTTGCCCCAGGTACAAGGAAAGGACTATATCTATGTGGTGGTTGATAGACTCACAAAGTTTGCACACTTATTTTCTATACCCTCCCAATATTCAACAACACATGTAGCATATTTGTTCTTCAGAGAGGTATTTCGATTACATGGGTTGCCAAAGACTATTTTCAATGATTGGGATAACAGGTTCATGGGAGGACTCTATGGGGAGCTATTCAAACTGGTAGGAAAAAAGTTGACATCAAGCACAAGTTACCACCCTCAAACTGATGGTCAAACTGATATAGTGAATAACTGGTTGCAAGGTTATCTAAGGAATTATGTGGTGGACCAACAAAAAGCCTGTATAAAATGGCTACACTTAGGGGAGCACTGCTACAACACCACCTATCATATGTCGATTGGGATGACACCCTTCCGACTTAGGGGAGCACTGCTACAACACCACCTATCATATGTCGATTGGGATGACACCCTTCTAATCCCTGTATAGATATGATGCACCCACATTTGTGGATAAGATGTTTGGATATAACCGGACACCAAAGGCTAAGGATTGGATTAAGTAGAGTAAGGATATTCTACGGACCTTGAAGGATAATTTGTAAACAACTCAGAATCAATAGAAGATCTATGTAGACAGACACATGGTGGAGCGTAGCTTTGAAGTAGGAGACTTGGTATACCTACGCCTTCATCCTTATAGGAAATCATCGCTCAAAATGAAAGGGGAAGAAAAATTAAAGTCTAGATTTTATGGACCCTACAAAATCGCGACGCGTATAGGAGAGGTGGCATATGAGATAAATATTCTAGAGGAATGCAAAATACATAATGTCTTCCATGTATCATGTCTCAAGAAGGCATTGGGGAAACATATCATCACGTCTATGAAGTTACCACCATTGGATGAAGAAGGGCAATTGACTTTAGTTCCAAAGGAAATTTAGGAGGTCAGGCAACGGAAGTTGAGGAACGAGACCATCAAAGAGTACCTGGTTAAGTGGAAGGATCTGCCTATTGAGGATG
>CBVK0100184869.1:340-18203 GCA_900067695.1 Picea abies
GTAATTTCATTGTAAATCTGGACCGTTCATTATAAGGTCGCAGATCTAACTGTAGAGATTATGTTAGGGGTTTTTTCCCTAGAAGGCAACCCTCTTTTATGAGGGAAATGTATTGCGGCTATGTATGAGGGTGAATACTATATTCTGAGAGAGGAGACTATGAGAGAAAGACGAGGAAGTTACTGCGGGTTTTGCTGTAGGTTTTATCCCTTCATTTTGCTGGATAATAATAAAGGAAGGACCTGACAATTTCTCTGGTGGACGTAGCCCACACTGGGTGAACCACGTAAATCTGTGTCTCTCTTGTATTGTGTATCTTCTGTGTTTTGTTTCTGCATTTGTTTTATTTTATTGCTCCGCGGTCCTGTTTTTCTAGCAGTTCCAAATATCAGTTTGTAATTAAAACGAACCCCCAAGCATATAGAAGCTTCATCATCCCTATTTTTGAATGCAAAGATACTTTGGTTGTGTTATATATATAGGGCACTCTCATATTTGGGGGGTTACATATATTGTTAGTATTCTAACACTCTTTCACTTAATATATATGTCAAAGATCATTAGGGTGCATGATTTCCTTTTAAGAGTGTGTGGGAATTCTGTAGCAAGTGCACAAGTTGAACCTTTGAGGGGGGGCACTCTGAGGTGAGGTATTGTGTATGTTTTGTGTATGTTGTAGTTGTAGTTTAATTTTGCTTGAATGTTATTTATTTATTTTATTTTAGAGTACTTATGTTGCAAAAATAGGTTATTTCAATCACATAGTTAGGAACCACTAATAGTTGCAAGTCTAATAAGTAGGGAAAAACAATGGTATCACATGATTATGTCTATGATGATTCCTTGGGCTTTGTAACCTAGAAAAAATGATTTAATAACTAGTTATTTGGAATTTTGTTAATTTATCTTTTTTAGGTAAGCTATTTAGTTTATTTTTAGGTCAAGTCTTGAGTGAGGTAAGCAGGTCCATGGAATTTAATAATTGTTGGTTATTCCTAGATTCACCATACTAGTGAAGTGTTGGAATTTTTAGTGAAATCCAAATTGTCTAGGAATAAATCCCAACTCAATCTCTGTGGTTAGTGATATGTCTACATGTGAAAATTTATTGACTCTAGAACAAGGTAAGAAAACCCATGGCTAGGCAATAAAAAACAGATTTGAAAATAATGTTATTATGGGCAATGTCTTCTAGAAATAGAATACAATCATTGCTATTTGCAATAGAATTAGTAAACCCTTGTTGGGGATTAAATGCATCTAGGAATTAGTCCATAGTGACTTGGAGAGGTTCTTCAACTTGTTAATGGCATGAGACTTGTTGGGAACCAAATCCAAGATTCCAACACCATAACCAAAATCCTCTTCACTATATTCGATCTAAACTAATACTCATGGAATATAACATCCATGGTTGTGCAATAATAAGTGCATTTTTGTTATGGAATTTAACTTTGGGACAAGGCAAGAAGTTCATGTGGGGATTTTAGAATTTCCCATTGATTGTTCAAAGGAATGCCTAAATGGTATGTTGGGTCATGGAATGCAATCATTGTTGGTTATTACTAGATTCACCATTCCCATGAAGCCTTGACATTATTAAATTGGAATTCAAACATTGGGTCCCTGTGACATCTTGACATTATTCAACAAAATGAAATTCTTGGGCAGAAAACCTAACGTAATCATCTTGGCCAGTGTTCTACCTACATGTGTAGATTTATTGGATCTAGAATAAGGTAAGTAGGTTGATGCAATTCAATCATTGCTAGTTATTCCCATGTCGGGAATCCCCATGAAGCTTTGATATTCTTCAATGAAATACAAGTTTTCCTAGGCATAAACCCAACTTAATTCTCACTAGTGTTCTAGCTATATGTGTAAATTTATTGTGTATAGAATAAGGTAAATTGATCCATGGTTATGAAATAACAATTGGATTTAAATGTAATGTTTTTGTGGGTAGTGATCTTGTAGAAATTCAATCCAATAATTAATAATTATTATAGAATTAGTAAACTATTATTAGGATTGATATGTAGCAAGCACTTAATCCATGTTGACTTTGTGAGGTTCCTCGACTCATCATTGACATGATTCATGCGAAGAACCAAATGTAAGATTTAACACTACAATCAAAACTCTTTCCACTATATCTGATCTAAATTAATATTGATGGAATATTACATCCATGGTTATGCTATAACATTTGTATTTGGTTATGGAATTTGGCTTTGGAACAAGGTAAGAAGTTCATGTGGGGATTTTAGCATTGCCCACTAATTGTTCAAAAGATGCCTAAATGGGATGTTGGGTCATGGACTTCAATCATTGCAAGTTATTCCCAGATTGGAAATCCCTGTTAAGACTTAACATTCTTCAATTGAAATGGAATAATTGGGTCCCAAAGCCTTGACATTCTTCAATGAAATGCATGTCCTAGGCATAAAACCAAAATCAATCATCATGATTAGTGTTTTATTGCATATTTATTGGCCTTGGAACCAAATAAGTCAATCCTTGGAATGAAATCATTATTGGTTATTCACAAAGTCACCATCCCCATGAAGCCTTAATATTATTCAACAAAATGTAAGTTTTCATGGGCATAAAACCCAACTCAAACATCATGGTCAATGTTTTGTCTACATGTGCATATTTATTGGCTCTAGACCAAGGTATGTAGATATATGGTTATGAAATGCAAATTGGATTTGCATGTAATATTATTGTGGGCAATTGTAATGTAGAAATGTAACTCAATCATTGTCGATTAGGATATAATTAATAAACACTTGTTAAAAATGAAATGCGGAAAATACTTAGTTATTAACTTGGCAAGGGTTCCTAGACTTGTCAATGGCATGAGCCTTTCTATAAACCAAATACAAGGTTCCAACACAAGAATAATTTTTTTATACTATATATTATCTAAATTGATAGTCATGGAATCTTACATCCATGGTTAAGAAATAAGAAGTGAATTTATTATGGAATTTGGCTCTAGAAAAAAGTAAGAAGTGCATGTGGGGGTTTAGCATTTCCCATTAATTGTTCAAAATAATACCTAAACAAGATGTTGTGGTGACTAACAAGATGTTGTTGGTCACATATTGTCCATCATCGTGAAGCCTTATCATTCTTTGATTGGAATGCAATCATTAGGTCCCCATGAATCCTTTATATTCTTGAAAAAAACACAAGTCCTAGGCATAAAATCCGACTCAATCACCATGGTTGGTGTTCTGTCTACATGTGCATATTTATTAGCTCTGGAAAAAGGTAAGCATATCCATGGAATGAAAACATTGTTGGTTATTCCTAGACTCATCATTCCCATGAAATCACAACATTCTTCAATGAAATGTAGGTTATGCTAGGAATAAAACCCAACTCAATCATCGTGGTTAGTGTGATGCCCACATTTCTGGATTAATTAGCTTTGGAAAAAGGTAATTAGATACATGGTTATCCAATAAAAATAGGATTTGAATTTAATGTTGTTGTCGACAATGGTCTTGTATAAATGTAAATCAATTGTTGTTGGTTCAGATACATTAGTAAACCATTGTTTGGAATTAAATGTACCAAGCACTTACTCCATGGTGACTTGGTGAGGTTCTTCAACTTGTCAATGACATGAGCCTTGCTAAGAACCAAATAAAATATTCCAAAACCATAATCAAACATAATGCATGAAACATCTTGCGTCCATGGTTATTCCCTTTACATACAACAAAATAAATTTATGACTCTAGAATAGAGGAGAGTCAAGGTGACATCCAACTTCTAATTGTCAAGCAGAATGATCATTTAGAGAAAACATGGATAAGCATTAATGCATAATGTTATGGATGCTATAAAAGGTTATCCTTTTGAGAAGTGAATAATGTTATGAATGTTATCAACAAATATCCTTTAGAGCCATGGTTATGGAATACAAATTGGATTTGAGTGTAATGTTGTCATGGGAAATGGTCTTGTATAAATGGAATTGACATTTTTTTTTTAAATACCTACAGGCCGTTGCTATTGTGATGTCTTGGAACATTGATCCCATAGAAAACATGTCGGAGATGAATAACTTACCGTGAGTGGAGTGACGTTACCCTACATTGGTCTTACGACATCTCAGAATGTCGCTCCCACATAAAACATGTCGGACATGAATAACTTACCGTCAGTGGAGAGATGTTACCCTACGTCGGTATTACGACGTATGGTAACGTCGATCCCATAGCACACATGTAGTGGAGACCAATGAAATGGGATGTCGGAATTCCTATGTCTATGACGTCGCTATAGCGACAAATATATGGGGTTTGGACAATCAAATCTGATATGGCACGTGTCCACATTAAACATCGCAATAGAGACAATAGCTATGGTATCGGAAAAGTGACGTCATGTGAAACGATGTTTGAGGGGGTCCGTTGTTTGTCGTTCTCCTGACAATATAAAGTGGCAATTGTGTCAAATGCGCCGTTGGAATTTGACCCAAATGTACTAGTGCTTCACCCCCACGCTCCATTGATTCCTCTTTTTAAATCATTAATCACCTCTCTACATGGTTGTGCTCCTTGGAATCAGAATCTTGTTAACTCTTGAGGATGTGGTGACTCTAAATACACAGTAAATAAATGTTACCATCTTCTTTTTGAGGCCTACCATTCCTATCATTGTTCTGGTATATGGAAACCCATTTGGAATAACAACGATATGGAAAAAATTAATATCTTCAGTTGATTATTAGTTAAAAGAAAAATTCTCACTTCAAATAACTTAAAAAGCATGGTATAGTTGCCCCCTCTCGCTTTGTGTCATGCCTCAATAATTAAGAATATATCCAACACTTGTTTGTAGAATACCAACATGCAAAACAAATCTGGTCTCATGCTCTTGGTGGGCTATTGCACAGATTTGAATGGCCATGGACATGTTCTGATTATTTCAATCAATAGTGGAAGAGATATAGAGGGGGATTCAAGTAGAAATATTTATTCAAATGGATCTAGGAATCCCTACCAAAATATATGTGCCAGAGTATATGTATACCACAAAACAAAACATCTTTAATGATGAAGTGATATGACCAAGTCCAACTATGACAAGAGATTTCTCGTGACTTTCAAATTATATGCAATTTTGCCTCAATTGGCAGGTTTAAAATATTGATGCTTATGAAGAGGAATGGATGAACCAATTCAAGTTGGGAATCAATTCCTCTCCCTTTAAAAGAGTTGTCATCCATGCACCCAAAATGGGAAATTAGGACCCCTGGTGATGAATTCAGGGAATGCATATCACTTCAACAAACGAACATTCAATTTTTCGATGGTGCTTCGTGAAAAAAACATGGGGCAAAAAGTGCGGCCGGGTGGGGGGGGATTATATGAAAACCCAGAGAAAATATTGTTGCTTACTTTGCTTGCAAATTAGGAAATGTTTCAAACAACACAACATAGGCCTATGCCCTTTTGGAAGGCACTAGAATTGCAAAAGAAACACGAATACAAAAATTAACAATCCTTGACGATTCTATGTTGGTGGTCAAGGCGATTATAAAAAGATCCATCACCAGGAGAAATATATTCACAACGTATTGTATCGCTCCCTTTCCCTCCTTAAGGAATTTGAAGAATTATTCTTATTCCACATCAAGAGAGAGCATAACTTTGGCATTGATAGGTGGGCTAAAGTTGGTTCAAGGATAGAGGAAGGTGAAATAATTTTTAATGGAGTTAAAGGGAGTCTTCCCATCCTGTAAGCAAATGTAGTGCTCAACAAATTAGAGTGACATTTGACAGGACAAAAAAACAAATGGGTTGTAGTTCACACATATGTCTGTCCATGGAATAGATGGGTGCATTCATTTCTATGAGTGAAGGAAGTTTATCCTGCATGATAAATATAATTTTGAATCTCATTTTCCTCTATGGTGACATTGGTTGGTGTGGTGAGAAACTATTTGAATTTGGGGTGTTTGTGGGAACTTACAATAGGAGTTCAACAAAACTGGATGACTATCTATCAATTCCAAAATTGAATGGGATTTTTCTAAGGTTCTCCCTGGTCTCCAAGTTCTCTTATGCTTTTCCAGTGCACTTAATATTGCAATTCCTTGCCATTTTGCATGTTAATTTCAAATATTCCTGTTCCCCCCCTATTTCTATCATTTTTAAGAATTTTTTTGCTTGTGGGTTGTGGTATGGTATACCGACTCATTCTCTCTTTGCCTCGACTATCAATATGGAAGGGGGGTTTGTTGGTTGATTACTTGGTTTTCTTGAATACTCTTTCAACCTTGGCTCAATCATTACTGGAATCTGGGTTAATAGTGGGTTAATTTTTATGGGTCGTGGTATGGTAGATTTGACTATCCTCTCCTTGCCTCTTGGTTTGGAAAGTGGGTCTACTGGTCGATTGCTTGGTTTTTTTGAAAACTCTTTCATAATTGGTTCTATCATCACTAGAAGTTGGGTTAATGTTTGGTTGTGGATTGATAACCTAAACCATTTTCTCTATCTCAAAATGAATCCTTCTTGGAGCGATATTAAGTGCATTTTGCATGGGCATGAAGACATTGTTGAAGGAAATAGTGTGGCCCTTAGGCAAGTCATGACTAAAGTTTTTGTAATGGATTAAACCATTGCATCACTTCTTCATTACATTGACAATTTTGAGTTGGAATGTCAACACTTTAGGTCCCTGGTTATGCCACACCAATCCCAATCTACTTCAATTAACTAGAATTTAATGGTATCTCACTTTGGAAACTCAGATGAAGAACAAAGAGGACAGGATGCAGTGCCTATGGAAGTAGAAGAAAATGATCCAATCCATGATGGAGCACATGAGGTTCTAGAGAATGAACCTATCCATAGTTAGATGTTCTACAAATATGTCTTTTTGCTTGGTTAGTTTGTTAAAGTAATTTGCAGCAAGACTGCATGGATGTATAACAAGGAATTTACTATGCTTTGCAACATATAGCAGTAGAGGATACAATAGGCCTTGAGCCAATTTTTATAAAAAAATTGATTTGTTGATTCACTTCAACACAACCCTTATATATATATATATATATATATAATCTTCGGTTCCAGTTAAAAAAAAAGTATTCATGGTCTTGAACAGAGGGTGATTGTTCTTGGAGAAAATCCAAATAATAAAGATGTTGTTAAAACCTCAGTTAAAGAAAAGGATAATGAATTCAACTCATAAAATCAAAACTGAAGATATCGGGCTTGGAGCATATTCAAACTAAGGAATTGGTTGAGGCACAAAAAAAAAAGATCAATTAGTGGATCAAGTTTCATAGTTACAACAACAAGATGTCAGATTGAGTTATATAATTGGAAAGTTAAAAGAAGAAAAAGAAGCAAGAAAATCATCCAACCTAGCTCAACAACCATCCACCGCATAAGTTGAAATCATATAGGAAGATGTTTTAGCAAAAGGAGGAGTTGAGATGGAGGAAATAGTGAGTTTGAAAAACAAAATTTTTGAACTTTCACAGGAACTGTTAAGTGTTGAAGCAAATACCAAATGGAATAATGTAGAAATTATGGAGATGAAATCACAAATGGAAGAAATAAATATAATAATTAATGATTGTCATAAACAATTAGCTAAAAGAGACAAAATTATTGCTGAAGGTACTGAGATATTTGAGGACCTAAAGAAGTCATTAGAAGAAGATGAAAATTTTTTTATGGTTGGAGAAAACCGTGTAATTTGGGATCATATTATAATAATAATGGACAATCTCAGGGTTCATTTTGATGTCATACAACACATTGAAGCTTTATCACAATGGATATAAATTGAAATTAACAAAGCTTGGACGCAATTTAGAGATAAAACACAAGTGACATAAGAAGTAATTATATTTTTCAATGGTGGAACTCAATCTTAGTTGATTGATATAGGTGTCAATGACAAAACCTCCATAACATTCTAGCTAGCGAAGTTCATACGAAGAGAAGCTTAATATTGAAAACACAAAATAAGTGCAATTCAGTGAGTGAACATGGCTAGTGTTTTAGAGAAAGTTTAACCCTTCAATCAAATTGGGATTACCTTTCCCATGGATGAATGATAACCAATTTTACAACCTTGAAATATATAATGAGGAATTAAGTAAACAAATAATCGATATTGAATATTTACATGGTGTTACCAATCAACTTGATGTTCTTGAGATTGTCCTAGGCTCAAAGAACAATGTCAAGGCATCTCAAATAAATGATTCAATTTATAATAAGATATTTAAGCCCTAGTTTTAACCTCAGATTTCAATCAATGACCACCATAAATAAAAGAGGCATGATCTCATTCATAAAGTTCATTCAAAGTTTAATAATATGAAAAACATAATTGAGATAAACAAAATTGGAAACAAGAAGCAATGTATCCAATAAAGATGAATTTTACTTCCTTTCCAATAGAAGAAATAACAACAAATTTACATGTGTCACAAAATTATTTGAGAATTATAAACAAAATATTGAAATGCAGGTCTTATTTTACTCACAGTAAAAAAGAGGAAAGGTTGAACCTCAATAATCATTTTGAAAACTCACTACAGTGGAAATTGTACCAAATTGACACACTTGTAAGACTGGAAAATTAATTTGAAGAAAGTAATTCATAGAGACATGTGAAAACATGAAGGATAAGCACACAAACTCATGAAACGAAATCGAAGAATCTATTTCTTTTTGTAAATACTTTTTTTTATTGAAAAATATTCAATATGCTTTGGGCCAAAAATTCCTTTACATTAAATTCTCGCCAGCCTTTATACAAAAGGATAAAAAAAAAAATGGTTTCCAATTCATTTTTTCATGGATGTCCAACTATCAAATAAAATTTGATTTCTTGAAATAGATCGATTTAATACAATGATCACTAGATTTCTTCAACTGCAAAAACCTATTCGTATTGTTGATCAGATGCACCAAGTTAGACTCAAGATAATTTTTACACAACAACCGTCAGATCAACGTCCATATGCCATCTGTTACAATTTGTTTTGCCTCACTCCATGCAACTTTCTTGGGTGACCTTCCATTTCCCTCTGCAGACTTGAAGTCCCCTTTTTGTTCATTCGAGAGAAAAAAAAATGCACATTTTTATACATATACGTACCCTATCATTTATACAACAAGCATATATGCAATTTTCTCCACTACAACCTGCATACATAGGGTTTGGTGCTCAAAAATTAAAAATTATGTTGGGTTTCCATGCCATGTCATGATATCCATGATCCTTGACCTTCCATATACTAGAAATGCTCCAACTCAACCCTTCAATTCCATTTGGAGGCTATAAATTGAGCCATATCCAATCCTATTTGACAATTCAACCATTATATCTTGTTTGTGTGCATTGGCCTTTTTAATTTATTTTGGTGTGCTCTATGATTATTAGTCGGCCTTAGGATTTAGTTTTATATCTCGAGTTCTGAGTCATGATGGAGTAAGACCAACCTCCTCACTGGTCTCTTTGTCTGTTGAAGTTACCACCGCATCTTTATCCTTTATCGAAGTTGCCTTCTAAAAGGTGTAGAGTTGATAAGTGTGGTACATATATCTCCACCTCCCAAACTTGTGATAATCCAACTATGAGTACTCAGTCAAACATGAACGTCTTGGGAATTCCTTCGACTCCCTTCTCTTCTGTGATTAGTGGGATCCCCTCGACTCCCTCATCCTCAATGGTGTGGGTGCCATAGGATCCCTCCTCTAGTGCTACCCAAACCATGATTTCTACTCCACCCATGGGAACAAACCCTTTCATATATCTTTTTCGGTATGTGGAATCATGATTCTCAGTCAATACCTTCATCCTCTAATCCATTTTCTTTTAGTATGCTCGACATGACGTCGCAACTCTCATCCTCCATTTCAACGGCTAATGTGAATCCTAGTTTTGGGTCTGGGGGAAAGACGCCTCCTTATGTTGCTTTCTCATTTGGTGGAGGTCATATTCCCCAAGTGAATCCTATGGTTGGAGGTTGGAATCCTCCTTCCTTTGAGCCTAATCCTAGCTTCAGTGCTTTGGGATGGAGTGCTCAAATGGGTGGAGAATTTACTTCCCATATTTCGTCCTTCATTCCTTCTTCCTCCACACCGATTTCGATGTATGCATTTATTATGGTTAATCCCCCTTCGTCCTCTGGTGTTCCATCCAGAGGGATTCAATTTCAAATTATGGGAAACCTACACCACAAAGTTCCTTCATCTAGGGGCAACGTATATAATCCTTATCATGCAGCTTCCATAGGCATAGTGCCCTTACAACCTTTCATGAATTAGTTTGGAGGAGGATACTATCCTACCAGACAAGGCCATGGTATATACCAGAACCTTGGATGGTCTGCAATCCCTCAACCCCAATCTTTCCCAGGAGCATGGGATTAAATGCCGCAACTTTGACTCCCTTTTTGGCCATGCTTAATCTGTCAGATTTGTCGAAATTAATGAATGACCCCATGCATCACAATCCGCCATGGCCCCCCGTCCCCACCAAGCTTCCTTTATACATTTCAAAATTGAAGGGAAAAACTGGTGAGGACCTAGGTGATCATGTGACTACTTTTCATCTATGGTGCTCATCTAACTCCCTAAACGAATATTCTATTCATTTGAGGCTAGTTCAACGCAATCTCATTGGGGTCACTGCAAAATGGTACATTGAGCTACCTGGGGGAACATATGGAACTTTCAATCAGATGGTATTGGTTTTTCTCAATCAATTCCAATTACTGGTTCGTTACGATGCCAACATAGAACTTTTTTCAACCTTTCACCAAGAAAAAGCCACACATATCTCTAATCATATCTAAGAGTGGTGCAGACATAAGAGGTTGATTAAAGCCTACATTCCTCTAGAGTTTTTGTTGGAACGGTTCCTTAAGTATTTGTTGCCTTATATTTCGAAGGATGTCTCTACATCCAGAGTAACATCTAAGAAATAAGCCATCTTCAAATCCCAACAATTAGACCTTATATATGCTCAATCTGGGATGATTTATGAAATTCTCCCCGACACACCGTGGTCAAACTAATATCCTATACAAAAGCCCGAGCCTCATGCTGATGACATCATAGGATCCACAAATTCTAAGACTACATACTTGGTGAAGAACCAGTTGAAATACTTGCTTAGAATCCAACCTGTAGCAGGACAATATTCGGCTTCGTCCTCCACCACAAACCAGTCGAAAGATGTGCATTTTGTACAATCGTCATCTAACTTGAATGATAACCAACAACTAGGAGGGACTAAGAATAAAGGACAAGGTAATAATCATAAGGGTCAGAAAAATAATAATAAATCCAAGGATGACACTAATAATGATAGATCAAATAATAATGCTAATGAGAGCAAGGAAGAGAAGCAAAAGGTGAATTTTCCCTGTAAACTTTGTAAAGATGATCACCTTACCCACCTATGCCCCAAAATCAAGGAAGCCTCAAGGCTCTTATCCCAGCCACCCACTGTGCTGACAAACACATTTCCACATAATAAACATATAGCCTCAGGGACCTCAAACATAAAAAATGCATCAAGTGGGAGTCAAAACCCCTCAACACATGAAGGTAGTCATCTATGTGTCAATATGATTAAGTCTACGATTGATGTAGCCACTTGATCTCATGATTATGGTTCTTCATAGACTATTATAGGTCTAGAGTCTCCTCCTGCCCCAAAAACACCCTTGTAGATCAATAAGATGGAACCTTTGCCTCATATTCTAAAAGGATTACTAAAGCGCTCTGTCGACAATCGTAATTCCAGAGTCGCCCAAAAATATTCGATTGTTGAAGATTTGGGCCAAACCCCATGTGCGATGTCAACTTTGAAGATGCTCTAGATGTACCCTTCATAGAGGGATGCCTTGTTATTTGCATTAGGATCTCTAGACCCCTATGGCTCAAAGTTTATTGAGTTTGATGTCACGTATGTTAAGCCTCACTTACCTTACCACGTGGCATTTCAAATCCATGTGGAGTACATGAAAATTACCATCAAACATATTGTACTTGATGAAGGTGATGCAAAATGCATGATGTCTCTAACTTATTGGAAAGCCATTGGATCTCTGACCCTGTCTCAATCTATGACTATGTTGACCACATTTGATGGGCGTTCGTTTCAACTCCACGGGATCCTTCCCACTTTACCGGTCTAGTTAGGCGGGAATACTGTGGAGGTCGACGTCGAGGTGGTTGATGCACCCCTCAACTACAATTTAATACTAGGGTGTAATTGGATTTATGCCATGATAACCGTTGTGTCATCAGTTTTCCGCACTTTATGTTTTCCTCACGAAGGGAAGATAATGAAGATTGTTCAATTTTCCTTTGCGCACACTAGTCCCAGTGCATCATTTGGATCTTTGATCCCTGTGATTGATAATTATCTGCAGGAAACTAAGGATGTTGGTGTCGGGTTGTATTCCTCTTTGTTGAGTAGTTTTGATTTCATGGCACCAATTCACCATATTCTTGCCAATTCCAGTGAGTCTTCATCTTCATGGCACCAATTCACCATATTCTTGCCAATTCCAGTGAGTCTTCATCATTGATGAGGTCCGTTCCTTTCTGTACTTCGTATTTCAACGACCCTTGGACACTACCTTCCTCGACTATTCTGTATGAAGGTTAGTCACACATTGGGATGGAAATTCCATTTTCATCAACAAAAGTTTCGTATCACGCTATTCTAGACGCTACTGTTGACCCTGATCCTTCCTCCTCGTGGGCAGACAAGGTGGATCATGTTTTAGATCCCATATGGGATGCTCAATTATCTTGTTCATATGATTTCCTTGACGATACTTTACCTTTGGATGAAGAGATATTAGAGGACATGTTTGGTCCTAATAGGCCTTGGGATGATATGCATCATCGATCCTATTTAGAGGCCATGTTTGGTCCTAATAGGCCTTGGGATGATATGCATCATCGATCCTATTTTCTCCCGAAGCTTGTTAATATCGAACAAGATGAATTTAGTGATATGGTCAGTCACAACATGGTTCCATTAGATACACATGGTATTTATGCCGAAGGAAACATGGCAAATATTTCTCCTACCATCGTGATTGACATCTCTTGTACCCCTGGTAAAATCGAGAACATATACATCGGTGCAGATTGTTCGCCTAAAGAAATTAAGATCTACACCGATATGTTCAAATAATTTTTGGATGTATTCACTTGTTCATTTGAAGATATGCCAAGGATCGACCCCAACATTGTCTTGCATGAGATTAAAACTTATTTGGATGCTAAACTTGTTCGACAACGTCTTAGAGCTGTTAATCCTAGGAAGTCGCCCGCTATTAAGGAAGAAGTAGAGAAGCTATTTATTGTTGGTTTCATATACCTGGTTACCTTAACTAAATGGGTGTCCAATCTCATTCCCATAAATAAAAATCAAGGTACCATCCATGTGTGTATGGATTTTAGAGACCTGAACAAGACCTGTCCTAAAGATAAATTCCCTACTCCTTTCATTGACTAGATTCTTGACAAGTGTGCGGGAAACAAACTATTTTCCTTTATGGAAGTATTTTCAGGGTATAATGAAATTCAAATAAAACCCAGGGATCAACACAATATAATGTTTATTTTCCCTTGGGGTACCTTTGCGTACTGAAAAATTCCTTTCAGTCTTAAAAACGCCAGAGAAACCTTCCAACATGCAATGACCTTTGAATTTAACGATATTAAGCATATCGTCGAAGATTATTTAGATGATCTCGCTGCTCACTCTTGCAAGAGAGTAGATCAATCCAATCACCTTCAAATACTATTTGAAATATGTCATTATTATTGCATTCGGTTGAACCCTCACAAGTGCATCTTCTCCGTTAGGTTTGGTTGTATTTTAGGAATCATACTGTTTAAGCATGGGATCATGGTAGATCCTATAAAGGTTGATGAAATAATTTTATTTCCTCCCCCACACAACATTCGACAAATTCAAGGTTTACAGAGGAAAACTAACTTCCTGCGTCGTTTCATAGAGAACTATGCCAATTTAACTAAAGTTTTCATGTGTCTTTTGAAGAAGGACACTCCGTTTATATGGGATGAGCGAGCCTAGGAATCCTTTGATGCTCTTAAGAAATATTTGGTATTGGTGCCTCTACTGGAGCCTATGGACTACAAAAGAGACTATTTGCTTTATATCGCCGTGTCCGAAGGGATGGTTAGTATGGTACTAGTTTAGGAGGAAAATGAGCTCCATGAGCACATTGTCTACTATCTCAGTCGAAACCTAGTTGGTTCTAAACTTAAATATTCCCACGTAGAGAAGTTGGCCTTGGCCATTGTACACGCGGTTCAAAGATTATGACATTATATCTTACTTTTCAAAACTACTGTGATCACAGATATTAATCCATTTCAATATGTCCTTACCAGGCGTATCATAGCGGGGAAATACAATAAGTGGATTTTTATTTTGCAAGAATTTGATCTCAATTCATATATGCAGTTTTCTCCACTACAACCTACATACATAGGGTTTGGTGCTCAAAAACTAAAAATCATGTCGGGTTTCCATGCCATGTCATGAGATCCATGATCCTTGACCTTCCATATACTAGAAACACTCCAACTCAACCCTTAAATTCCATTTGGAGGCTATAAATTGAGTCATATCCAATCCTATTTGACAATTCAACTTGGAGAACAAAGACACTCTAGAGAAATTTCACTTAGTATTGAGTCTGCATCCCTTTGTCCTTGAAGGTCTAAACTTCTTGTGTTCATCCCCCAAGCTCTTCCTACTTAGTGATGGAGAACCTCATTGACTTCTATATATGAGATTGCCTTTGTGGAGGATTGAAGTGGTGGAGGCCTAGTTGGAGGGAATTAGTTTCTCAGTTCTGATATGCGTTGTTACAAAATTTTGTCACCTATGTACTTCTACTGATTATTTTAATGGAAATACTCTTTTCTCGTCCAATTGATATCTTGCAAAAATTTGAATTACTATTCCATGGGCGTATTTGTCATGTATGTTAATGGATTATGCTAATTTATATGATGACATTATATATTATCACCATATGCTTGTGTATCTTGGTTGTTGATCACAAGCTGCAGGCATAAATCTTTGGGTCACATGCTCAACGATGGTCTTCTTAGAATGTTCGGACGAGGTAGGGCCTTAGCCTTTTCTTGTTAGCATTTAATTTATATAGAATACTTGATATTATAGTTGATTTATTGGTGTCGTTCTATTTGTTGTGGTTTAACCCTAGCCATAGAGAGATTTTCCTCGTAACAAAATTGTCGACTCCACCGAGGAAATCTCCTTTTTTTTAGTGATTTTGAGTGTTTTTCTCCTTGATTTGCTCTCTATTTTCTTGAGTTTCCTTGTCGCTTGTTGCTTGACAATGTGTATTTTTCCTTTCATATGAGTTTCTTGGCTTAACCCTTTCCCTAGCAGTGTTTTCCTTGGTATACATGTGACAGGCACGTACATACGTGAGTTGTCTTCCTTTAGGGAGCGTATATATGTGCTTGTTGCTCAAACAGTTGTGTACATAATCTCTTAAGTCTTGCTAGCTAAGTTTGGTGTTTGCTGGGTGAGTTTTCAGGTTGTTGAGTCTTCTTGGGTCCTTATTCTGACTGTTAAGTGCCTACAGAGTGATAGGAAGCATTATTATTATTCAATTTTGGGAAAACTCCTTTCTTGTCATCAGTTTCATTGGTTTTCCTTGCATATTGGTCTGAGTAGTCACTTCTTGGTATCCTGCTTGGCTTGTGTCTTTTTGCTTGCAGTAGGGCCTGCCTGTGAGGTTGTTACTCAATCCTTGCATTTTCTTTTCTTTATATCGAAAATACCAAAATATTTTCTTACTTGCATTGTACTTATGGAATTTTCACTTTTGATTACTTTGCGTTGATTTTAACACATTTGGAAATATTGCACTTCATTGAAATTGTAGAGATTGCTTTAGAAAAAAATGCATTTAGAAGCATGCCATCTCTTTGAAATTCAAGACTAGTACTTGATAATGTTTTTATATTTTCTTCTTTTTATATGCTGAGTCGTAATACCATTAGTTTCACGACCACACCTCTTTTGTAATCATAAGCCATTAAAATTAACGTTGATTAATTAAAATTGATTAGAAATGATTTTATTTTTCAGGGTACACAAACAAGTATAGGACCTAGGGCCTTGGAATATGATTTTGTGAGTAAACTTCTCCAAGGCTATTAAACTATTTTGTGAGTAAACTTCTCCAAGGCTATTAAACTCAACATATGTGTCTGACCAAGGAGTGGTGAAACCCATTGTGTAATCAATGACTTCAAGAGGCTCCGCTCACACCGGAGTTAAGCATGAGGTCACACGAAGTTGGTTACAGAGATAACCCTCTAATACCTTCATAGCGTCAAATATATTTCTGGGGTTCTATTCATATTTGGGGGACTTGCTAGTACCTTTACCTTTGTGAGAGGCAGTGCTTTCGAGATTTAGGGATTTGTTACCTTGCCCATATAGTGGATCGAACTTGTGACTGCTCTCTTGCACATTGGTTATATCGCGGTGACTCTAGTTGCTTGACATAGGTGGCCATATAGGTTACTTGCAGGGGTTATTCTGTAGGTACCGTGAGTCAGATAAGGGTCAGACAACACACAACCTTTATGGAGGATTACCTCTTCAGGGAGATCTGAACGATTATGTTGTTAATCCCATGAGGGCCCTTATAATTGATTCTGATACCTCCACTCTATTAAAGGGAGTCTCAGGCCCCTCTTGGGTGAGGCATGCTTACTCTAGTTTGGGAGGCCCCTTTCAACCATTATATCTTGTTTGTGTGCATTGGCCTTTTTGATTTATTTTGGTGTTCTCTCTTCTTATTAGTTGGCCTTAGGATTTAGTTTTATATCTCGAGTTCTGAGTCATCATGGAGAAAGACCAACCTCCTCACCGATCTCTTTGTCTGTTGAAGTTACCACCACATCTTGTTCCTTTACCGAAGTTGCCTTCTAAAAGGCGTAGAGTTAATAAGTGTGGTACATATATCTCCACCTCCTAGACTTGTGATAATCCAACTATGAGTACTCAGTCATACATGAACGTCTTGGGAAGTCCTTTGACTCCCTTCTCTTCTATGATTAGTGGGATCCCCTCGACTCCCTCATCCTCAATGGTGTGGGTTCCATAGGCTCCCTCCTCTAGTGCTACCCAAACCATGATTTCTACTCTACCCATGGGAACAAACCCTTTCATATCTCCTTTTCAGTATGTGGAATCATGATTCTCAGTCAATACCTTTAGCCTCTAATCCATTTTCTTTTAGTATGCTCGACACGACATCACAACTCTCATCGTCCATTTCAACAACTGTTGTGAATCCTAGTTTTGGGTCTGGGGGAATGACACCTCCTTATGTTCCTTTCTCATTTGGTGGAGGTCATATTCCCCAAGTAAATCCTATGGTTGGAGGTTGGAATCCTCCTTCCCCTGAGCCTAATCCTAGCTTTAGTGCTCCGGGATGGAGTGCTCAAATGGGTGGACAATTTACTTCCTATATTTTGTCCTTCATTCCTTCTTCCTCCACACTGATTTCGATGTATGCATTTATTATGGTGAATCCCCCTCTGTCCTCTGGTGTTCCATCCAGAGGGAGTCAGTTTCATGATATTGGAAACCCCCACCACAAAGTTCCTTCATCTAGGGGCAATGTATATAATCCTTATCATGCTGCTTCCACAGGCATGGTGCCCTTACAACCTTTCATGAATCAGTTTGGAGGAGGATACTATCCTACCAGACAAGGCCATGGTATATACCAGAACCTTGGATGGTCTGC
>CBVK0100184870.1:0-18172 GCA_900067695.1 Picea abies
GGCATCCGAATGGTTTGGATCTTACTCGCTTTCATGATTTAGTGGGATCATCCTAACCTCCTCACCTTCTCCTCTTCAACTTATAAAAGGAGAGGAGCTCTCATGGAGAAGGGGTTCTTGAGCTTGTTAGATTTGGTTGGCTTGGAATTATTAGCTTGGTTGGAGTGGCTTTGAGATTTTCTTTGTCAAGATAGATTGTGAATATCATCAGATCTATGCTCTTAGAATTCTTGGAGTGAAAGTGTGTGGGGAACGAAAGATAGTTGGAAGGGACCCTACGACATCAAGGTCATGGTTGTAATCTCTCCTTAATATTTAATATGATACAGTAGTATGATTCTTTCCTATAAAGATTGTTGTGTTTTATTGTATGATTCCTTGATCACATACATAGGNATGCTATTACTATCACTTTGGTTGGTTGTGTTCTTTTGCAGGATCATCATGGTATGCGCATTGGAACGGAGCTAGGATGGCGATGGCGAGAGAAAGCAACATTTAAACGGTATGTCACTCATCCCTCTTTAGTTAGTAAATTCAATGGTCAAAACTTAGGGAAAGAGTCATGTCCTATCTCATTTTGTTCTAGATCCAGGTGGATCTAGGGAGATCAGTTAGTGTCCGTACCTACCAATTAGTCCGATAAAAAAATTGGTGACTCCACTGGGAAGCGGATTGTTTCCTAGTTAGTCTAGTTTCCCTTCCTTTGATTTCTTGTTTTCTGGTTTCTGAGTCTTTGGGACATCCATCTAGACTCTCTGGATCTAGAAGTTCACTTAGATTCCCTGTCCTTTTTCAAAATTTTCTTTGATTACAGACATTCTCGCACTGTACCTGTCTATGGGCTGCGAGAATCATTGATGTTCTCACCTTGCTATTAGGTTCAGTGCAAACTTCTCGCACCCTATCAATGTATAGCCTGTGAGAATACCTAATTCTCGCACTGCAATATACTGTCAGCCTGGGAACTTGTTTGTGAAAATTTTTGGATTGGGTCTTGTCATCTTTTGATGACCCGGTTTTCCTTTGATCAGCTGGATCGATATTTTAGAGCCTATATTGATCTGTTTACAATTTGCTTGACATCCTTTGAGTTGCTTTGTTTGGTTTTGAAGGATTAATTTCTTGCTTTGAGTGTCTTTCAATTACAAAGCATGTGTTTTCTTTAGAATTGTTTAGGGAAAGATCATATTTCTTCTTAATAGTTCTCTTTAAAAGAGAACTTTTAGTTTGGGTTTCTTTGTTTTCAGAAAGTTCATTATTGTTGTTAGTGAAATTTTTGAAACAAAAAGATTTAATTTCTTGCTTTATATTAGATGGGGGGCATCCTTGCATTTCAAGTAGTGAAATTGCATGATTCTTGGCATTTTTTGATCTTAAATTATGAATCGTGCATTGGTGTTCACTACCTTTTTCTCATTTCTTGAGAATCTTGATATTGATGAGTTTAATATATTTTGGGACATCGTGCATATGGGAATAATAAATGTTTTCTCCTTCTCGTAGCATAGCTTTCATCGAAATGAAAAAATTGCATCTTCATATCTTTGCATAATTTTCGAGTCGGTCAAAACACCATATTGACCACGCCATTTTCCTTTTGAGTAACAATAGCCATAAAATAAAGTTATTATAAAAATTGATTAGACATTTTTATATTTTCTGGTAGCAGACCTACATTAGATTAGTTGTAGGGCTTTGGAATAGGTGTGAAAGATAAATTTCCAAATCTGCAAACAAACATAGAATCTTAAGTTAGGGAGCGGTTAAATCCACTTATTACATTTTGTCCCGGGAAGCCCTTCTAACACAAGGGTCAATCACGAGGTCACATTGAGACTAGCAGAGTTACTCACCCTGCTTTGTTGGTCTTGGTGTAGAGATTACGTGTATTATGGGGGTCGCTTGAGAGGTATACCCACAATGATGAGTGGAAGCCTTTCAAGTTGATTTTGCGCTAGATACCCTGCCCTTGCACATGGATCGGACTATCGACTGTTTCCCCAGGCATCACTGTAGTGATTGGTAACCTTAGTGTCCTGTCTCTCTACTTTCTTTACAAGAGGTGACTGTGGAGGGGCAAGTCTTCATGGTACCTGGAATCAACGTTGGCCAAACTCACTCGGGCTCCTTGGAGGGTATACCCATGATTATGTGTGGGAGCTTGCACTAGGGTGTAAGTCCATTAAGTAGGTCATCAACGTAACTTTTCCACCTTCTCTATCTCATCCCCTTCTTACATTGTTCCTGCGATGTTGGATTTCATCACCAACTAATGCATTCATTGTGAGAAGGTTTTGTTTTCTTGCTTACTTACTATATTTTTAGCGTGTGTTGTTTGTTTTCCTTAGAGGACTCTAGATTGGATATTTGTTTAATGGTGTTAGTTCCTGGAATGACAAATGAAGGAGCCCCTACTCCAGGGGAATCTTTTGTTTTTCCTTCTTATGGGAACATTGGTCCTCCTCACATCGCTACTTTGAGCCTTCCAGGTCTCATAATTGGATTACCGGTATGGTTGTTTTCCACTCAGGTAATCCTGAATGCAATAAGTGCTTCGGTCATAAGCACTTCCCCCCATGAGCATCAACCTCATGTTGATCCTTCACCTTCTTCACTAGTAAGGTCTTTTTCATGTTCTTCGCTTGCAATGTCACCTTCCATTTCATCTTCTTCGTCGGGTGAAAATTCTAAAGCTAGTAACCCAATGAATAAGAAGAAGAAGAAAAGAAAGATTAAGAAGAAGAAAGATAAGCAAGGGTCAAAGCCTTTGACTGTTGTCAAACATGTTGGAAAACAACCAGTTACTGTTAATCATGCTGGGAGTGTTGATGATGTCAAGATCACCCAAACAACCCGTAACCCCAAGTACCCTTGTAGGCTTTGTAAGGGTAGCCATCTTCTTAAGGAATGCCCCGATCTATCCAAGGTTATAGAAGCATGGTCTACACATCCTTGCCAACCTATGTCATTAGCCTCTGAAAAACATACTGATGACTTCCCATCGACTAATCATGATACAGTTGGGAAGAAGAAAAGTAGAGTCAAGTTCCCATGTATGTTATGCAAAGGGAGTCATCTCACTCACCTTTGTCCTCATATGGATGAAGCCTCGAAATTAATGGAAGACATGATTGTTTCACAGCCTCAACTTCCAACTGCATACTGTAAGATTTCTCTCAAGCCTCCAATAGTTGATGGAATGATCACTCCGGTCCCTTCACCGATCAATTTGGTTGATCATGTCGTCAATATGGTCATGTCCTTAGTTGAACCAATTGACAAAGTGGTTGTTCCGATACAATCCTCGGTCAATCTCATTCTCCCCTTAGAGAGAGAAACTAAAGTGGTTGATCCGATACCATCCTCGGTCAATCTCGTTCTCCCCTTAGAGAGAGAAAATAAAGAGGTCGATTTGATCCCATCCTCGGTTGATCCCACTCTCCCATTAGAGAGTGTCACCCATGTGGTTGATCCGTTTACACATGTTGACCCCATTCTCCCCTTGGAGAATGAAACAAAAGTGGTCGATCTGATATCATCATCGATCGATACTACTCTCCCGCTAGAGAGTAAACCTGATACTGCCCATGTTTTTCTCATTGATATAGACTCTGCCATGTCATAGGGTATTTCTCCTTCTCCCATGAAACTCCCTCCAAGTAATGAGGCCATCCGTTTTGATTGGGGTGTGCTAACTGGACCTCGTCTTCCCTCTTACCTTCCTTTCTAGATTACAGTACAGGTTTGTGGTCAGAACGTTCCCCAAACACTGATAGATGAAGGTTCATCTGTTAGTATTTTGTCCTCTATTGCTTGGAAAGATTTGGGTTGTCCTCCACTTGTGCCGGTTACGTAGAATCTATTAGCTTTTAACAAAAGAACTAGTCAACCTTTAGGGACCCTTCCTCAGTTTCTTGTAACTTTGGGAGGGAAAAATTTCTTCATTGATGTCATGGTAGTCCAAGACCCCTTGGATTTTGCCTTACTCCTTGGGAGAGATTATGTCTATACCATGAAAGCTATTGTGTCTACTCTTTTTCGTGTGATATGTTTCCCTCACGATGGACGGGTTGTGACTGTTGATCAACTTTTATTCATTGACCCCACCTAGATTTCCTCCATGAATGGTTCTTATATGCAGACGGTATCACCCCTGCCACAGGTCAATTATGTGGCATTGTCTCCCATGGCTTCAGCTTCTGATGACTTATATCCAGTGGTTGATATGGTGATCTCTTCGATAGGGTTTTTAGAGCTTGATCTCTTTACTCCTGTCGCAACTCTCGACATGGTGTCCTTCCAGAGTGTGTTTCTTCCTTACAGTGAAGACCTCTTGGAAGC
The DNA here is from genome assembly GCA_900067695.1 of Picea abies. NCBI lineage: Eukaryota > Viridiplantae > Streptophyta > Pinopsida > Pinales > Pinaceae > Picea > Picea abies. Next base: position 4,345 of record CBVK0100184870.1, read on the forward strand.
CATGACTGAGTTTTGTCCCTTGACATGGTGTCATTCCAGAGCATTGTCCTCTTGGAATCCATGATCAAGAAGAGAGGTACGAGGATAGTTTTTTTGTCTCTGAGGCAACCTCGTTAAAAAATGAAACAAAGGTCTTTGAGCATGGTTTTTTAATTTCAATCTCGTTAAAAAATGAAACCACACGAGGATAGCTTTTTCATCTCTGAGGCAACCTTGTTAAAAAATGAAACAGAGGTCTCTGAGCATGCTTTTTAATTTTAAGATAGTTAAAAAATGAAACCACACGAGCATAGTTTTTTCATCTCTGAGGCCACCTTGTTAAAAAATGAAACAGAGGTCTTTGAACATGGTTTTTTAATTTCAAGCTCGTTAAAAAATGAAACCACTTGAGGATAGTTTTTTGCATCTCTGTAGCAACCTCGTTACAAAATGAAACAGAGGTTACGAGCATAATTCTTGTTTCTATGTCAAGCTCATTAAAAAATGAAATAGTTTTCCCCCTCTCTATTTGAGTCAAGTCCTTCATCTAGTATTTGAAGCTTTATTTCATTCTCCTTTGCAGTTGGATGAAACGAAGCTTGGGGGGCATTTGCCTCAGCTTCTAGACTTCATGATGAAGTTGAGATGCTAGCTTCTTAATATGGGGGCTAAGTACCAACCATCCCTGTGTTATGCGTTAGGAAGTTGCAAGCATAGTTTTCTATGGTTCAAGCTTGTGTAAAAATGAAACCACCTACCTCAAGCATAGTTTCCTCTAGTTCAAGCTTGTGTAAAAATGAAACCAGGTCCAAACACAGTTTTGTTTAGTTTTTAAGCTTGTGTAAAAAATTAAAATCTATCCCAAGCATAGTTTTGTTTTGTTTTAAAGCTTGCATAAAAATGAAAACAATCCTGAGCTTAGTCTTTGTTCTTTCTACTGCTCGTAAATACATGAGAATAAGTTACCGAGCTTAGTCTTTGTTCTTTCTCATGCTCGTAAATCAATGAGAATGTGATCGAGTATACTTTTATCACTTTTTTGGACTCGTAAAGGTTATACATAAAAGGAACCCATTGGTGTTCCCTTTAAGCTCTTTTCAGACTCTCTAAACATGAAAAGATTGTTGAGCGACCTTACTATTTTCACGCTCGTTAAAGTATTTGAAGAAAGCATCTATTGGGCGATAATTTATCTCTTTTTCAGTCTCATAAAACTATTTTACATAAAACAAACACTGAAAGGCCCATATGGGACCTGAGTCTTCTTTAAGTGTTTTTCTGACTCTCTAAACATGAAAAACCCATGAGTTTTCTTTCTTTGGACTCGTTAAATAAACATCGAATGACCCACAATGGGACCGAACCACTCCTTCCTAGGGTTCGTTAAACATACTCCGAGGGACTCATCCGAAGGATGAGCTTACATTTCAAGCATATGTTATCCTCCTCAATCTTGCGTAAAAATAAAGAGGTACTCGCCCGAAATGGTGGGGGAAAAATTTGGAAAGCATTGTGTCTAAACCTGTATTCCATGGAAGAGTCATTTTTGAACATGACACCCTTTCACTCGCCTTGTGTCTAGGTTGGAAAATCCGCTCGTTTCTTGGTCATACTCCTTTATAAGATTACAAATTGGTCTGTGATCCATGTTATTGAGTCATTATTTTCCAAGACAGTTGTCGTGTCGTCAATATGTTAAAAAAAAGATGTCCAACCTGAAAATCCTTCTATTGTGTCGACCATTTCTGCAGTCTTTAAGCCTTCTATTGCGTCGGCCATCCCTGAGTCAGTCTTGAATCACCTATTACTCTAATCTACATCAAATCTTGTTACTTGTTTTGTGTCATTTATGTGGGATACATTAAGGCCCTCCTGTGACGAGTCTTTTCCTATCAACTTCAGCTCATTATCTTTGAATTAGACTTAGAAACTAATTGGTACCTTGGAAATTACATGCCTCAATGGCAGGTTTCCTCACTTTCGATAGTGGGTTTTCATTATTGACCCCTGATGGAGAGATTCCGTTGAGCATTCAACTTTAGCTCATTAATTCACATTCGTTGGATTTTACTAGTGTACCTTGGGAGTCATTGACATTAATGATGATTTCCCTCATGCTTGTTAATAGTATACACTAATGACCGGTAATCAAGTGGTTTCTACCATGTTTGACTTCGACACATGTATTCACATGGTTAGATTCGTACACTAGAGTGGTGGAGATGAACACCCTGGATATTTTCTGACAGATCCAGGTTGCATTGGAGTATATTCAGTGTATTTTTGCATAGATCCACATTGTGTGTCTGGTGGCTATGTTCAAATTTGAATCTTTAACACATAGATCCATAGTGTATTTTTGGTGGCTATGTTTAGATTTGAGTCATAATGGCATGGATCCACAGTGTATGCTTGGTGGCCATGACCTGTCTTACTTGACATGGATCTTCGCATGTCGACATTTATGCTTTGAGTCATTTGTATTTTGAGTACGGGAATGCCTACCTCAGTGATGATATATTATTATACTATATTTCCTTGTTTGTTGGCAGGTTTCCGACTGACTGTTTCTTGTTCCCTACACACACTCGACAAAGTATTTCAGCTATCACTCTATTCTAAATTCATACTTTGGGGGCTCTCTATTACACATTATTTTTGTCATCCCTATGACCGTTAATTATGTAAACCTATCAATTTCCTTCAGAGGGGTCAGTGGCCTGAGTTCGTGAAGAGAGAAGGGAGAAGAACTTTTCCTGAGAAAAGAAGTTGCATTTTCCTGTGTAAAAACTGATGTAGGCGCATCCCTCATGACAAGCAAAACCAACGTGGAAGCAGAAGCCAGTTGGAAAATGTCCAGCACAAGTTTTTGAATTTTTAAAATTTTCCCTTGAAGTTGATGCGTTGAATATAAATGAGATCATTTATTTTAGGCACCTTGGTAAGAATGTAATCATACCTCAAGCCATACGCTCTCGTCTAAGATAGACAGAGGCATTTATAATAGTAGTTGCAGGTAGATAGAATTAATTTTTTAGATTAGACAATTTTTAGAGTGCAAGAGGGAAACTAGATATAGACACCCCCATTTGTATCATTGTAACATTAAGCAACAGGAGTTAGAAGAATCTAAAGCATAGCAGAATAGCAGAGAGTTGTAGAAAACACCCATGTATAGATCTGGGATTAATAGAAGAAGTTGATTCAGATTCATGACTGTTGGGTTATTCTCTATGTATATATGTTAAATGCTCTGCTTATGAACATTTCTTCCTGTTAGGCATTGTTTTCATGTTGTGCGTATGATTTCATGTGTTAAGATAGAAGTCTGAGAAGAGGTGAAGTGGGTTATGATTGTTTCTCTATCTGATCTAGGAGATTCCTGCAAGGTGTGTAGTTGAATTCATCTGCAAGGAGTGCATTGATGAAGGCTCAGTAGTTTAACTCTTGTTCTCAAAGCTCTTAGAAGTGGAAGCAGGTTTTTGAAGCCGTGCAAGGAGTGCGCAGGCTGAAGAAGAAGAAATCTCAGTTGTGAATCTGAGAAGAAAGGAGATTGAAGACTGCTGCTGCAGGAAGTCCACAGAGTCAGAAGGATTCAACACTTGAGAAGTTGTTGAATGTTGAGCGCAAGGAGTGCTCGCAAGTTCCTCTGAAAGAATCAGAGTGGAAAAGCTAAGGAGGAACAAGGCCTTTGAAACTAGCGGAAGGCTGCGCAGATGATTTTCGTGCCAAGAAGTCCTCGAGAAGGGAGGAGAGGAATCGACGGTCAGGATTCACAGAGAAAGATTGACGAAATCCCATCAGCCATTAGATCTCGGGAAGTTGCACAATGTTTAAGTCCCAGTGAGCAGACGAGGAGTCCTGGAGGAGTCATCGGGATATCAAGGTCATCGGGGTTTTGTTAACACAGAGAATCGAGACCTTGTGGTTCTTGAAATCCCGAGGAAGGATCTCAACCATTGATCTTGGCAAGACATGTGTCAAGGAGCCAGGGAGTCATCGGGGCTTAGTTCATCGGAGAATCGGGGTTTCTGAGGACATAGAATTCTCACATATTGGAATCGCGATTCGCAATTTCCCGACGAGAGATTTGGACCGTCCATCAGGGAAGACACGTGGCAGGAGATCCCGATGAGTCGATGATTGGAGTGTCAGAGTTTCCAGAGACAAGAGACACAAGCATGTTGAAATCATGATCTACGATTTCCCGATAAGATCGGAGTCATTGATCTCAGCAGGGACACGTGGTGAGAGATCACGAAGAGCTGGAGTTCGGGATATCGGGGTTTCCGGGGTCATGAAACTCTAGCATAACAGAATAATGATCCACAATTTCATAACATAGTTGGAGCCATTCAATCTAAGGTACATGTGTTCGAAGATCCAAAGGAGTCGAGGTTCATCATTTCGGGGTTTCCGCATACAACGGAATCGTTGCACTAGAAATCAGGATTTTGTGATACCCGATAAGGCGACGAGGAATCGGTGACATGTAGGAGAGAGCTCACACGTGCATCGGGGATCAACATTTTTGGATTCCTGATGATGAGGAACTCACGAGAAGAGAAGTCGCAAAATCCTGAAACGCGATGGTCCCACAGTCACAGTATTGCAGTGGAGGACAGGTTTCACCCGTATCGGGTTTCAGGACTTGGAAGGGTCTGTGAACGAGTGCATTTGAAATTGTGAAACTCTGATATGAGATTTAACGATCACCACATGAGTGCGGGCCATAGGGGCAGAGAAAGGAATAAGTGTTAGAAGGTCAAGCCTTTCCGTGAGTCAACGCCAGGTGGCATCGGGGATCGGAGGATTGGAGATCCTGAGAACGTAAGTTCTACACATTTCAATTCCGCGAAATCTGAATTTCTGATAGGGGAAAATACCATGGTCTCGTGGGTCAGTAGGTCACATGCATAAAGATTTATCCGGAGGGATATAAGGGGCACAGAGGTGCCATCGGAGATCGGGAATCGGGGATTTGTGAGGCAAGTTGTTCGTGACCTCATAAGTACCAATTTCCTGACGGGGAAATTCCCAACAGAAGCAAGGAACACATGGGAGAATATCCATCGGGATTCAGGGAATTGGGAGACCCAAACCTATGAGTGTAGGACTTGCAATCACGCGAGGCCCGATTTTCCGATAAGACAATGGGAAACCCTAAAGAGCATCCTATAGATCTAGGAAAGTCCCGATAAGGGATTTGAAGAGTATTTCAGCTCTTCGGGCCAAAGGAAGAGAAGTTCCTAGTAGGAGCAGGTGTGCCTGGGTGGCGCATTTGCATCAAGTGGTATCAGAGCCTAGAAAAGCCTATTTGTTTTCTATAGCAGAGGACAAGGGATAATTCACCATGCCGCCAAGAAGAAGGTGCAGACAATCACCTAGTCCAGAGGAGGAAAGGGAATTTTCCAGAGAAAGAGAAATGTCCAGAGAAAGGGGCAGGCAAGGACAAAATCCAAACATGGAGAGAGAAATACGAAATCTTCGTGCCAGAATGGAGGACATGGAGACATCACGGAGGTGCAAAGCTGATGTAGGAGATGCTAGTGAATCCGAAGATGAAGAGGATGCTGGACGCGAAGGAGAAGAAATCCTATCAGAAGATGTAGCCAATGAGCATTTAATTAAGGATATCACTCGGATGAGTTCGAGAACAAAGATGGGCATTCCATCTTATGAAGGGAGTCTGGATGCAGAAGAGCTGCTAGATTGGATTAGAGCTCTTGACACTTATTTCAATTATGAGGATATCAAAGATGATAAGAAGGTTAGACATGCCGTCACAAGATTAAAGGGACATGCAACCTTGTAGTGGGATGAATTGCAATCTGACAGGAATTGCCAAGGCAAGCAAAATATTAAGAGTTGGGACAGGATGATTGCAAATATGAAGGCGAAATTCATTCCCAGGGACTATCAAATTTCTCTGTTCAGGAGGATGGAGAACCTGAGATAGAAGATGATGATAGTGAAGGAGTATACTGAGGAATTTTACAGGTTGAATATCAGAGCTGGTCATCGTGAGAGCAATGACGAAAAGGTGGCCAGGTATATGAATGGCCTAAGGTATGAAATTCAGGATGAACTAAATTTGGCGACCATCCGAACTGTGGAAGATGCTTACCAATTGGCTCTAAAAGCTGAGGAGAAGCTGAGCCGTAAAAAAATTCAGAGGGGCAGAGGTAGAAGTCAGCCCAAAGGAAAATTGGTTGCTCAAGATAAATACCAGAAGCCCAAGGATGACTTGAAGAAACCTCAGACTCAGAAAGAGAGAGGTGGAAGTTCACAGAGAGGGTGATATGCTGAGAAAAAAGAGCAGCATACTGAGCAGAGAGGAGAATATGCTGATAATAATAGGTTTCCTCGTATCAAAGGTAGAGGAAGAGGAAGAGGTGGAGTAATCACATGCTTCACATGTGGAAAGAATGGGCACAAGTCAGTTGACTATCCAGATAGGAAGAAGGATGGAGGAGAAGCTCACATCGCTGAGGCACAGAGGTGAGATGTTGAGGTAGAGTACGGTGAAGGCAGAAGATTGCTGGTGATGCGAAAAGTTCTTTTGACGCTGGAGAAGGAGATGGAGAATCCAACACAGAGGAACAGTCTTTTTAGGACTGCTTGCAAGACCAAGGGTTGGGCATGCAAGGTCATCATGGACAGTGGAAGTACCGATAATCTCGTTTCAACCGATATGGTAGAAAAACTGGAGCTGGAGACAACTGATCACCTGAAGCCATACAAAGTTTCATGGCTACAGAAGGGGCATCAGGTAAGTTTCCCTAAATAGTGCTTAATTGACATTAAGATAGGAGGATATAATGATAAGATTTTATGTGATGTTATTCCTATGGATGTCTATCATTTATTGTTGGGTAGACCATGGCAATATGGTAGAAGTGTAATTCATGATGGGAGGAAGAATACATATACCCTAGAAAAGAATGGGAGAACTCATATGTTGTGTCCAATTGAAGATAAAGAGGTGAAGCTGGAGGTAGAAAACACAGTACTTCTCATGAGTGGGAAGGAACTTCTTACAGAAGTTAATAAGAAGGAGGACCCACAATTCTTTGTGGTCAGAAAGATAAGAATTGTTCTAACTAGCACAAGAGTGGACGATTTGCCAGGAGAAGTTCAGGAACTGCTGGAAGAGTTCGTTGATATTGTAGTGGATGAACTACCTCATTCGTTGCCACCAATGAGGAGTGTGAGTCACCATATAGACCTCATAGCAGGAGCTAGTCTGCCAAATTAAGCCGCATACAGGTTGACACCACAGGAGAATGAAGAGGTTAAAAGACAGGTCCAAGAGTTGTTGGACAAAGGCTTGGTCAGGGAAAGCTTAAGTCCGTGTGTTGTTCCAACAGTACTCAGTCTGAAGAAAGATAGAGGCTGGAGGATGTGCACTGATTCAAGGGCGATAAACAATATAACTATCAGATATAGATTCCCATTGCCAAGAATGGATGATTTGATGGATTGCTTAAGTGGAGCAAAATTTTTTTCAAAAATAGATTTGAAGAGTGGGTATCATCAGATTCGTATGAGAGAAGGTGACGAATGGAAAACAACATTCAATACAAACGAAGGTTTGTACGAATGGCTTTTCATGCCCTTTGGCTTGATGAATGCACCGAGTACCTTTATGAGGTTGATGAATGAAGTCTTGAAGGAGTTCATTGGGAAATTTGTCATCGTGTATCTGGATGACATATTGGTTTTCAGCAAGACAAAGGTTGAACATCTGAAGCATTTGGCTATTGTGATGAAGAGATTACAGCAAGAGAAGTTGTTGATAAATACGAAGAAGTCCTCATTTATGAAGAAATAACTCATTTATCTGGGTTTTTTTATATCTGCAAATGAGTTAAGGATAGATCCAGATAAGGTGGAGGTAATCAAGAATTTTCCATCACCAAGGAACGTGTTTGAAGTGAGTAGTTTCCATGCACTGGCTAGTTTCTACCGGAAATTCATCAGAAATTTCAGTGGAATTAGCGCAGCAATGATGGATACAGTGAAGAAAAGACATAAATATTTTCACTGGACGGAAGAAGCTGAGAAGAGTGTCAATTTGTTGAAACAAAAGATTACAGAGCAACCGGTTTTGGTGTTGCCATATTTTCAAAAGACATTCCAGGTGAAATGTGATGCAAGCGGGTTTGCCATAGGAGCGGTCTTGAGCCAGGAGGACAGGCCGATTGCATATTTTAGCGAGAAGTTGAATTAGGAAAAAGAGAAATACTCCACATATGATAAAGAATTCTATGCCATCATACAGGCATTGAATAAATGGAGGCACTATTTGATTCCAAAAGAATTTGTTTTATATAGTGATAACCATGCATTACAATTTGTGACTCAACAGGAAAAGTTGAATCAGAGGCATGTTAAGTGGGTTGAATACATGCAAAATTTCACTTTTGTGATAAAACATATTTCTGGTACTTCTAACAAAGTTGTTGATGCTTTGAGCAGGAAATGTTTGCTATTGCAGGAGTTCAAAGTCAGGACGTTAGGATTTGATGGCATGAAGGACATGTATGTAGATGATTCAGACTTTAAGGAAGCTTATGAAGTAGCTGAGAATCCAGTTCTCAGAGATAGAATCTAGTGGATAGAGTATGTGATCGAGGATGGATTGTTGTTCAAAGGCAATCAACTGTGTATTCCAAATTGCTCCATGAGGGAGAACTTGTTGAAGGAGAAGCACAGTGGAGGATTGGCTGGACATTTTGGTCATGATAAGACATTTGCAAAGCTGAGCGAGTCATACTTTTGGCCAGGGATGCGGTCATAAGTCAAGAAGTTTGTGGATAGATGCAGAATTTACCAACATTCAAAAGGAAGGAAACAAAATGCGGGTTTTTATCAACCATTACCCATACCTGAGAGGTCGTGGGATGAAATTAGCATGGATTTTGTATTGGGATTGCTGAGGACACAAAGAGGTGTTGATTCAATCTTTGTGGTAGTTGACAAGTTTTCTAAGATGGCACACTTCATTCCATGCCAGAAGACCAGTGATGCGACTCACATTGCAAATTTGTTTTTCAAAGAGATTGTGTGACTCCATGGATTGACGAGAAGCATATTTTCAGACAGGGACACAAAATTCATGGGGAATTTTTGGAAAACATTGTGGAAGAAGCTAGGAACTAATTTGATGTTTAGTTCTACTTATCATCCTCAGATGGATGGACAAACAGAAGTAGTCAACAAAATTCTGGGAGATTTGTTGTGGAGCTTGGTGACAGAGCACCATAGCAGCTGGGATAGCATATTACCGCAAGCAGAGTTTGCTTATAATGATTCAGTGAATAGGAGCACAAGAAAAAGTCCATTTCAAATCATATATGGAATGCAGCTGAGAGGGGTTTCTAAATTGAGGGATTTAGGACAGACTAATACTAGCAGCGCTAGTGCAGGAGAATTCACTGAAGCAATGATGGAACTTCATAGCCAGGTGAAGGAGCGACTGTTGAAGTCAAGTCAGGAGTACAAGCGCAGAGCAGATCAACATCGGAGACAACTTCAATTTGAAGTTGGTGATCTGGTTCTGGCACATTTGAGGAAAGAGAGGTTCCCGAGGGGAACATACAACAAGCTAAAGATGAAGAAAATTGGGCCATGCAAGGTCTTGAAGAAAATGGGACAGAATGCTTATGAAATTGAGTTACCAGATGGCATTGGAATATCTCCAATATTTAATGTTTTGAATTTATATCCATATAGAGCTGATGAAGCAGGAGCAGAAGGTGATGATCAACCAGAGGTCCAGTGGCAGAAGCAGATGCCAGTTGCAGAGAAGCCACAGATGGAGCAGATACTGAACAAACGAGTGGGTAAGAAAACCAGGAGGAAAGAATATTTTGAATATTTGGTTAAGTAGAAGGGTCATCCAGTTCAAGATGCCAGCTAAGAGACTGAAGAAGAGATTCAGAAGCATGGACATACCATGCAGGAGCTCATGGATGGAACCCCATGCAAATTTCCAAGTGAGGGAGTATGATATAGGAGCATCCCTCACGACAAGCAAAACCAACGTGGAAGCAGAAGCCAGCTGGAAAATGTCCAGCACAAGTTTTTGAATTTTAAAAATTTTCCCTTGAAGTTGATGCACTGAATATAACTGAGATCATTTATTTTAGGTGCCTTGGTAAGAATGTAATCAGACCTCGAGCCATACGCTCTCATCTGAGATAGATAGAGGCATTTATAATAGTAGTTGCAGGTAGATAGAATTAAATTTTTAGATTAGACAATTTTTAGATTGCAGGAGGGAAACCAGATATAGACACCTTCATTTGTATCATTGTAACATTAAGCAATAGGAGTTAGAAGAATCTAAAGCATAGGAGAATAGAAGAGAGTTATAGAAAACACCCATGAATAGATTTGGGATTAATAGAAGAAGTTGATTCAGATTCAAGACTATTGGGTTATTCTCTGTGTATATATGTTAAATGCTCTGCTTATGAACATTTCTTCCTATTAGGCATTGTTGTCATGCTGTGTGTATGATTTCATGTGTTAAGATAGAAGTCTGAGAGGAGGTGAAGTGGGTTATGATTGTTTCTCTATCTGAGCCAGGAGATTCCTGCAAGGTGTGCAGTTGAATTCATCCGCAAGGAGTGCATTGATGAAGGATCAGTAGTTTAACTCTTGTTCTCAAAGCTCTTATAAGTGGAAGCAGGTTGTTGAAGCCGTGCAAGGAGTGTGTAGGCTGAAGAAGAAGAAATCTCAATTGTGAATCTGAGAAGAAAGGATATTGAAGACTGTTGCTGCAGAAAGTGCGCAGAGTCGGAAGGATTCAACACTTGAGAAGTTGTTGAATGTTGACCACAAGGAGTGCTCACAAGTTCCTCTAAAAGAATCAGAGTGGAAAAGATCAGGAGGAACAAGGCCTTTGAAACTAGCGGAAGGCTGCGCAGACGATATCTGTGCCAAGAAGTCCTTGAGAAGGGAGGAGAGAAATTGATGGTTAGGATTCGCAGAGGAAGATTGACGAAATTCCGTCAACCATTAGATCTCGGGAAGTTGTGCAGGGTTTAAGTCCCAGTGAGCAGACGAGGAGTCCCAGAGGAGTCATCGGGATATCAACGTCATCGGGGTTTTGTCAACATTGAGAATTAGGACCTTGTGGTTCTCGAAATCCCGAGGAAGGATCTCAACCATTGATCTTGGCAAGACATGTGTCAAGGAGCCATGGAGTCATCGGGGCTCAATTCATCAGAGAATCGAGGTTTCTGAGGACATAGAATTATCACATATTGGAATCCCAATTCGCAATTTCCCGATGGGAGATTTGGACTGTCCATTGGCGAGGACACATGGCAGGAGATCCTGACAAGTCGGTGATTGGAGTGTCAGAGTTTCCAGAGACAAGAGACTCGAGCATGTTGAAATCACGATCTGCGATTTCCCGATAAGATCAAATCTGTTGATCTCATCAGGGACACATGGCCAGAGATCCCGGAGAGTCGGAGCTCGGGATATCGGGGTTTTCGATGTTGTGAAACTCTATCATAATGGAATCACAATCTGTGATTTCCCAACATGGATAGAGCCATTCGATCTAAGGGACACGTGTTCGAAGATCCAAAGGAGTCGGGGTTCTGCATTTCAGGGTTTCTGCATACAACAGAATCGTTGCACTAGAAATTGCGATTTCGCGATACTCGATAAGGCGACGAGGAATCAGTGACATGGAGGAGAGAGATCACACGTGCATCGGGGATCATCATTTCAGGATTCTCGGTGATGAGAAACTCATGACAGGAGAAGTTGCTAAATCCTGAAACGTGACGGTCCCACAGTCACAGTATTGCAGTGGAGGACAGGTGTCACCCATATCGGGTTTCAGGACTTGGAAGGGTCTGTGAATGAGTGCATTTGAAATCGCAAAACTTTGATATGCGATTTACCGATCACCACAGGAGTGTGGGCCATAGGGGCGGAGCAAGGGACAAGTGTCAGAAGGTCAATCCTTGCTGTGAGTCAATTCTAGGTGGCATTATGGATCGGAGGATCGGAGATCCTGAGAACGTAAGTTCTACGCATTTCAATTCCGCGAAATCTGAATTTTCGATAGGGGAAAAGACCATGGTCTTATGGTTCAGTAGGTCACATGCGTAAAGAGTTAGCTGAAGGGAGATAAGGGGCACAGAGGTGCCATTGGAGATTGGGAATCGTGGATTTGCAAGGCAAGTTGTTTGCAACCTCATAAGTATCGATTTCCCGACGGAAGCAAGGAACACGTGGGAGAATATCCATCAGGATTCGGGGAATTGGGAGACCCGAACTTGTGAGTGTAGGAATCATGATCACACGAGGCTCGATTTCCTGATAAGACAATGGGAAACCCTAAAGAGCATCCTGTGGGTGTAGGAAAGTCCCGATAAGGGATTTGAAGAGTATTTCAGCTCTTCAAGCCAAAGGAAGAGAAGGTCCTGGTGGGAGCAGGCATGCCTGGGTAGCGCGTTTGCATCAAAAACCTTATAAAAAAGGAAATTCGCAGGCTACCTATGTATTAGGGTACAAGAATGCCTGATTCTCACAGGCTGCATCATAGCTAGGGTGCGAATAGTTTGCAGGTTGCACTATAAGCAGGGTGCGAGAATGCTTACACATGGGAAAAATGAGCGTTTTCTCGAATCTTCTAGAAGGAGAAACTTCCATGGTGAGGTGGCATCTGAATGGTTTGGATCTTACTCGCTTTCATGATTTATTTTAATCATCCTAACCTCCTCACCTTATCCTCTTCAACTTATAAAAGGAGAGGAGCTCTCATGGAGAAGGGATTCTTGAGCTTGTTAGCTTTGGTTGGCTTGGAATTATTAGCTTGGTTGGAGTGGCTTTGAGATTTGCTTTGTCAAGATAGATTGTGAATATCATCATATCTATGCTTTCAGAATTATTGAAGTGAAAGTGTGTGGGGAACAAAAGATAGTTGGAAGGGACCTTATGACATCAAGGCCATGGTTGTAATCTCTCTTTCATATTTAATATGATACAGTAATATGATTCTTTCTTATAAAGCTTGTTGTGTTTTATTGTATGATTCCTTGATCACATACATAGGTTTATNNNNCTTGTTGTGTTTTATTGTATGATTCCTTGATCACATACATAGGTTTATATCAAGTTTATGTTATTACTATCACTTTGGTTGGTTGCGTTCTTTTGTAGGATCATCATGGTATGCACATTGGAATGAAGCTAGGATGGCGATGGCGAGAGGAAGCAACATTTAAACTGTATGTCACTCATCGTTCTTTAGTTAGTAAATTCAATAGTCAAAACTTAGGGAAAGAGTCATGTCCTGTCCCATTTTGTTCTAGATCCAGGTGGGTCTAGGGAGATCAATTAGTGTCTGCACCTACCAATTAGTTCGATAACACTTACCCTGTTGTCAGGAATTTGTTAGTGAAGAAAGAACTGGGTGAAAAAAGGGCAAATTGGGTCACATCCTAACAAGAATATGACCTCGAAATCACTCCAACACAAATTGTTAGAGGCCAAGGTTTATGTAAATTGGTCGTTGATTCAGTTGTAGAACAACAGAATAAAACTGATATGTTAATTCAAGATCAGCACAATCAAAATCAAATCTGTTATGCACAAAATCTTACTAGTCCTTGGTATGATGACATCAAATTTTATCTAATTCATGAATCAACTCCTCGTCACCTTGATCCAAAAAAGAGGAGAGCGTTAAGATTAAAATCTTCTTCTTTTCAGCTAGTAAATGGTATATTGTTACGCCAAAATTTTGATGGAATACTTATGCATTGTCTAGAAAAAGATGAAGCAGATAAAGTCTTATTAGAATTACATGTAGGGG
>CBVK0100184871.1:0-18169 GCA_900067695.1 Picea abies
AAATGACCCTCCATGCTCTTTAAATAGAGATCATGGACCAATCGCGTGTTAAGCCACGGATCAATGGACGTTAAGATTGAGGAGAGTATGAATCATCAGATCACTCTATGTCAGGAACATATCGTGACCGTCTAATTTCCTAACTACAAATTCATACTAATGCATAATAAAGAAACACACTTTTACCTAACGACACATTAAACCAAGTAGATCTTAACTAAATCCTAAGTGTCTAAATATTCTGACATCCCCACTTAAGAACAACTTGGGATAGGATTGAAGGATTTACAATGTTGACACAATAGGAGAAGGAAGGAGGAATTAGAGTCTATCCCCCCTTAATGAAAACTTCCTGAACTACTAACATAGATCGAAGTTTGGAAAACTTTGATTTTGTAAGAGACTTTGTGAAAATGTCTGCAACTTGATCATTGGTTAGGAAAAAGATAACTTCAAGAACATGATCATTAATGAGATTTGCATATCATTATGTTTTCTATGCTGATGTTGAACTTGATCTTTGGTGTGATTTGTTGCACTCTGATTGTCACACTAGAGGGTGGTTAGATGGTACTGATAGAATCTAAAACTTGAAAGGATATGTCAAAGACATAAGGCTTCTTGACATCCAATAACCACTACTCTATACTCTTATTTTTCCAAAGAAATATAAATAGCCTATTTTTTCTTACAATCCGAGGTGACAAGTATAGAAATAATACTAAAAACATAACCTACAGCAGAATTTTGATCATCAAGGTCACCATCCCAATATTATTAAGTGAAACCAACTAAAAAAGAAGTCCCCCATGAATTACAATGTATCTCAAAATGAATTGTACCTTGAATATACCAAAGCGTCCTTTTTTCTTCTTTCAAATGAATTTCATGGGGTGTGTTGTATCCTTTTCACCACTTGAATGAGCAAAAGAGGGGCACGTGCAAGTCTAGTTGGGCCTGCTAGATAGGACAAAGGTTAGTGTATGAATCAAATGACTCAATCACATGAAATAAACAAACAACTAAAGAAATGAAACTAAAATGCATAAGGAAATTAGAACCAAAATCAATCAAACAATTACATGAAATAAACAAACAACTAAAGAAATGAAACTAAAATGCATAAGGAAATTAGAACCAAAATCAATCAAACAATTGACCAATATTGATGCGACCAATAGAGAGATTATATTAGTGGGAAAACACCAAAGAAAAAGGGGGACTTATGGATCCCCTCTTCCTCCAAGGGAGGGCTATTGAGTCCCCTATGTGAGAGATCTTCTTAGAAATGGAAAAATAGAAAGGAAATGGTGAAGAAATCCAAGCTTATTCCCTCAAGAGGTGAGGTGAATAGCTTAATGAGATGATGCTAATATGCTCCAAGAAGGAAAGAGGTTCCTTGTAGGAGAATAGAGGCAACATAAAAATACAATGAGATTCTTGAATTCTTAGTGCACCCATGGCCTCTTTATATAGCAAATATTTGAGGCATTATCCAACCGGTCTTTAGTGTGAACAAGGGGCTCTTTAGGGAACCCTTGGTTCCTTGACCAACCCCCCATGCAGATTCAACTTGGATTTGAGGGTCAAATCAAATTTGGATTTGAACCAAAAGTGGGTGAGGGGCTGACAAGAACCATAAATACATTGTTCTTAGGAGTGTGTGGATTTTATCATACATAGTCACGCATCATGCACATGTGTGTTCTTTTGGTTTCTTTGGCCCGCGCACGTGTGCATGCTTCCTGTAGTATTTCTACACATGTCAATTTTATAACCAGTTGTATAGTTTATGCCTTTTGGAAATGATTTTTTGGGGCTGTAGGTGAACTAATAGGTGTTTGGATATGCTAGATTCTTGTAACCATTTACGAATGAAATTTTAGTGATAACAGATGCCCCCTGATGTGTGAGGTTATGAGCATATGTATAGCTGAAACACATCCATGTTTCTTCTACTAAGAGTACCATTGTAAGAAAGAGTTATGATAGGAACTACAAGAGCGATCCGTTGGAAGGAGAGGGGAAGATCTGGGACCCAAACCTTTCTCTAGGTGTGGGAAAATAAAATATTCACAAACAAGGTAAGCATGCCCCATGCTCATGTCATGTAACTTAAATATGTAAGATAGTATTTGAAGTTGTAGGATGTTGTAGATAACTACAACGCCCTCCCTCCAGGGTGGTTTGATAATGGAAGATGAAAATTTTGATAGTGAACATACTCTGAAAATAGGTGATGACACTTGAAAGAAGTGTTGGTGACTCGTAGGCATTGATGGCCCAACAAATTTAGAGGTCTTCGGCTAGTATAAAACAACTGCAATAGTTGCAAAGTGTTAGCACATGGGCAGATCTGAGGTTCACTCCAAGAGCGCACCAACAAGCCCTAGCTACTAGCCCTTTCGGCAGCACCTGCAAAGTAGATGCAGTCTCACCCGAAGCTATTAAGAGGGGGGTTGCAGGACATGGATGTCTACAACTAGGGGAATATCAAGTGGATCTATAGAAAAAAAATACAACATTCATATATCACTTATCAGCTAGGTCTATCCTACGCAGCTATAGATATGATCTAACATAAGACTACAAATAACAATATAACAATGACAGAGATCGAGGCATCAATCACACATATGACACAAAATATACGTGGTTTTCCCTCTCTCTAGGGATACATCCACAGAACTGCACTTATGATTTATTAAGGTAAAGCATACAGTTCTTATCTGTGATCTCAGCTAGCAAATATTCTTTCTTCTCTCACTTTCTCTCCCCTTCCTGTGCACCCAGTTGCAGGACTTGACCTTCTCACATAGTTGAAGATCTCACAATACAATCTTGTTCCTCCACAATAGAGCTATAACAACAATATCATACCAATACTCAATGACCAACCTGACCTAGGTCCTCTTGACCTTTATTTATACATTACAATCCCTCCCTGACAGCCTTAGGTCGAAACCTAGGTGCCAAAACCCTAGGTGTCTAAAACCCTAGGTCAAATTGAACCACTTCTTTTTGGGCTTTGATAGCCTATCTTTCCTTCTTCATCGCATGGTGTTCCAAAGAATCCAATGATGGCTTTATCTGGTTGCTGAGTTGTCCATGATCCTTCTTCCTTTTTGACCTATCATCCCTAATCTCTTTTTCCTACGACTTGATTTTCCACACTTCGCTCCATCTTTCCTACTCTTTTGCTCACTTCGACTCAGTGACAGTTACTGTGTCTCCCATGGAGCTCTCTTTTTACCTTCCCTTCCTTGTTCTTCTCTTCCTTCCATAACCAAGGGCCAACATGCCCCCAACACTCACCTATGACTCATCCCGAGGCACTTCAGATTTGATCCTCTTATTTTACTTCGACTTTGGACTTCGCAGTGCAACCCTTTCTTTTTTCTTTATGCCTCCTTTCCATCCTTGTGCAGACTGTATTTTTTGTGTCTAGTACCCAGTTTCAACTGCACCTGGTACCTGGACCCTTTTCCTCATGCTTTTACTAAGAGCTGCAAGGTATTTGGTTATCATAGTACAACTTCAGCTGACTCCCATTCACCAATCCTTCCTTCCAGTCTCCCTTCAATTTCTTCAGCTTCACAGCTTCTCCTTCTATAACATAGGCAATCTCATATGGTCCGAGCCAATGTGTTATGAACTTCCTAAGGTGTTTGATAAACTTACTGTCATACACCAGTACTAAATCACCTTGATTGAATGTCTTCTTCTTGATGTGTCTGTCATGATAGGCCTTTTCTCGTTCCTTTTGAACTTGCTGATGGAATCCTGCAATGAATATCTCTTCTTCTAGTTCAACCAACTGTGCAAGCCTCTCGCGAATAACACTGGTATCATCCATGTCTGTAAATGCAACAATTATTAGGCTTGGTACTAAGTAATCCATTGGGACAATAGCTTCAAGACCATAAACCAACTTGAAGGGGGTGTGCATTGTTAATTTTTTGCAAGTGGTTATATAATCCCAGAGTATTGTTGGTACTCTTAAATCCTAGTCATCCCTGTTCACGCTGCAAATCTTTGTCAATGATGTCTCCAAGATCTTGTTGAATGCTTCAACCGTTCTATTTTCTTGTGGATGGTAAGGTGTACTCTTCTGATGGTGGACTGCAAATTCTTTAGTCAGGGCTTCAACTATCTTATTTATGAAGTGTGTACCTTGATCACTCATAAAGATCTTAGGGCATCCAAACCTAGTTATTATGTCATCAAATATAAAATGTGCAGTTGTTGTTGCACTACATTCCTTGACTGCTCTGGCTTCAGCCCATCTGGTTAAGTATTCTGTCGCAGTAATAATGTACCTTTCTCCTGCGTGCTTTCCTGGTGGGTTTATAGGTCCCACAAAGTCAATGGCCCACTTTTCAAATGCTTGTAGGGTCATCTGCGGTGCTAATGGAATTTTATCTCTTCAGGATGGTTTTCTAATTCTCTGGCATACATCACATGCTCTGGCATACTCTTTAGCATATCTATGTAACCTAGGCCACCAAAGGCCATCTTGCAGACCGTTCTGCACAGTTTCTTTCCCTACGTAATGTATTCCTATGATGCCTTCATGAGATTCTGCGAGGATCAGTGGTCGCTCTGTCTCCATAACACACCTCCTTAATATTTCATCCCATCCCATTTTGTACAATTGTCCATCTATAAGTGAAAATTATGCAGCATGCACCACTAGTTGTTTCTTCTGAGGAATTGTATACTCACTTGGTGCCATTGTTGTTGACAAGAACTGGACTATGTCTGTGAAGTGGTCATCAATCTTTCTAATGGCGAGCAGTTGTGCATATTGTAATGTATCCTCCAAACTGGTAGGTTCTTCGCCATGTTCCAACCTTGATAAGTGGTATGGGCCCTTGTTCATTCTTCCTGGCTTAACGATGATCTCAAAATCATATTCTTGAAATAGCCTAAGCCATATGCATAGTCTTCCCCCCCAAAACTGGCTTGTTGACTAGTTACTTCAATGTGGAGTGATCAGTAAACATTTTAAAGTGTCCTCCCAACAAGTAGTGGCAGAATGTTTGCAGTGCATACACCATGGATAGTCCCTCTCTCTCTGTAGTGGTGTAATTAACGTCAGTTGTGGATAGATTCCTACTGGCAAATTCTAATGGATGATCAATGTCCCATTCTCCAGGTTGTGCCAGTACTGCTCCTAATGAAATACAAGATGCATCGACATGCACATGGAATTGTTTGCTCCAATCTGGAAAAAACAGAATGGGCATTGTAACCATCTTCTGTTTCAGTGTGTCGAAGCTCTACTGATATTCATCTATCCACTCATATCAGAAGTCCTTATTCAACAAATTTTCCATTGGTGCTGTAATTTGGGCATATCCTTTGATAAATTTATTGTAATATCCAGTATGGCCCAGTGCAGTGCGTAGTTGTTTGACTGAAGTTGGAGGTGGCAAATCAACTATAATTGCAATTTTAGATGGGTCAACCAACAATCCCTACTTGCATACAATATGACCTAATAACACTCCAAAATGTGAGAAGAAGATGCATTTCTTCAGATTCAAAGAAATTTTACACTGCCTTCATTTGTCCAACATTAGCCTTAGGCATTCAATATGATTTTTCAACAAAATAAAAATAGCCTAGTCATCAAAGTATGCTTCTAAAAATTTATGCAAAAATTCTTTGAATGCTTCGACCACCACCCTGCAAATGATGGTTGGGGAATTCTTCAATCCAAATGGCATTACTGTATATTGGTAGGATCCCCATTATGTGACAAATGTAGTCTTATGACGGTCCTCCTTGGCAATGCGGATCTGATGGTATCTCGAAAAGCCATCTGTAAAATAATATACTTCCTGGCCTCCCACATTATCCAACACTTCGTCTGTGATTGGTGTAGGGAAAGGGTCATGCAGACAAGCATCATTCAACTTTTTGAGGTCCACACAGATCTTGATTTCTTCTGTCTTATTTTCTTGTACCACCATAGGGCTGATCTACTCTGACTTTTTGACAGGTTCAATAATCCATGCTTCCAACATTCTATCGAGTTCGATCTTCACTTTTTCCTTGTATTTCAGGTTCAATCTATAAGGTGTTTTCTTGATTGGATTCACATCTGGTTTCAAAGATATTCTCATCTCACCCATAGGCCCTTTGATTCCCCTCATATCAGTGAACTTGGTTGGGAACAAGTCCTGATATTCTTGCAATAACTCTATAATCTTGTCAATGGTAGCAGCATCCCAATAATCTCTGACATTGGCAAGCTTCAGTGTCTCCTTTGTCCTGATATTGCCTTTCTTTATTTTGATCGGCTGTCCTATGAATGGCAGCTCAACTCCTGGGCCTTCCACATTTTTGTGGCCTTCTGTCTCAATGATGTTTACCTTCCTTGGATCATCATCTCCATCGGCATTAATGTTGTAACATCCTTGCAATTTATGGAATGGCGCGGTCCATTCATATTCTTCTTGATCCAAAGGGAGGCCAGATGCCTCCTTAAATACTTTCTATCTCACAATCTGTAATGCTTGTTCTACTGAAGGAAATTCGCTTTCTAACAAAAAGGTGGTTACAAAATTCTGGATCATACCTTCCCAATCTAAAGTGATGAGACGCAGCTCCGCTTGAAGGTACCAGTTGATAGGGATCGTGTCCAACATATTAATGAATCTCTGTACCCATTGTTCTTGAGGAATGTCACTCCAGGCCTCTTCACAGCTTCGCACATGGTCCTCTGCGAAACTTCGACCTATGTACCTCACTTCGCAGCTTCCTACTTGTGTTGAGAACCGCACTATCATTAAAGTTTGACATTGTGTCCAGTCTGTGATGTTTCCTTTGTGTGTGCCCCACCATCTTACTAGTGTGGCTTTCAGGGCCTCATCCATTGCCAACAACCTCTGTTGTGTTGGTACACTTGTCTTAAACTCTGATAAGAAGTTTTCTAAAGGGTTCAACCCATCAAATGTGGGTAAGTTACTCATTGTTGTGCCGATCCAGTGAACCTCTCTAGTTAGTCTAGCACATCTTCTGGTAGAGACTTCATACATCTGGTTCTGCTAGTTCTCCAACGCTTTTTCTGAGTCTTATGAACATGTGTTTTCTCTTCGCCAACTCAGATTCCCATCGGTTGTAGGATTGATATAATCCTGTTGTCTGGTTGTTAGTTTGTAGATGTTTTCTAGTTCGTATGCATGGTCTTCTTCTCCGATAGTCTCTGTGTATCAAGGACCCTGATATGGATCTAAAGGTGCAATGATCCTAAGGTCATATCTTTCAAATTTCATATGCCTCTTCTTTAGATCAACAACAGTAGAATTATTGAAGGCCCAATCAATTCCTAATAATGCAGGTTAAGGGAAAATGTCATCAAAAATTTCAATTACCTCAAAATATGTAAAGGTTCTAACTCCATCGATGTCCATAAGGACATGTTCCAATCGTCCAAATGGGCTGACAGCCTGTTGATTATCCATTCTCAGCCTAATAGGGGAACAGATCAAATTCGATTTTCCCATCAGTGCCCAGGTTTTCTTTGTCATGACATTGACCTCTGACCCTAAGTCGAGGACCACATAGTCTATATCATATTCTCCTATTTGAGCNNNNTTTTTTTTTTTTTTTCTCTTTTTCCCAATTTGGTGCACTGTCCTATTCAGGGAGGAGTCTATCTTTCCTAGCTCATACTGCTTGATTAAATCTTGTAACTCTTGTACAACTCTTTTATCTTGAATCAACTTAACACAAGTGAACAAAACTTCCATGAGTTTGCTTACCTCTTTTCCTTTTGTTGGCAACACAGATTGATCAAATGCCTGAGGCATGCCATATTCTTTAATTTCTGATTATTTCTTTGATGAAGACCCTTGTTCTCCTTTGCACTCTTTTCTTTCCTCCTCAAATATTTATCTTTCTTTCTTAGCATCGAACATTGGGGTCTTCTCTGCAGCTTTCCTGACTCTGTTGTCATCTGCAGTCTTTCCTTGGGCTACTCTGTCTTCTCTTATAGCGGCACCTCCTCAAGTGATAAAAATGACTCTAGGTTCTGCTCTGTGAGGTTCAACATATATCAGTTACACTTGCAGGTTTTGCTGAGGTCCTCGTCTTTCCTGAAGCTTAGCTAGTAGCAAAGGGTAGTCCTCGATGACATGCTCGAAGGAATTGCAATAAATGCAGGTTGTGCAAGGGTTTTGGTAGTCCCTCGCTAAATGTCCCAGTTGCATGAAGTTGTAACAAATTATTTGTCCTCGGCCTCAACCCATACCTCCTCTTTTTCCCCATCCTCTGTATCCACCATGAGGATTGAAACTTCCTCTTCCTGGAGAATTATACTATGCATTGTTTCCTTCTTGGTGTACTTCACCTTGGATCTTGTATATGTCTCTTGATATTTCATGCATCAAGTCAAAATCCCTACAATCTCTATCATCATTCCCTATGAACTTACAAAATGTGCAGTTCAAGGTTGTGGGTGTTTGGACATACTTCTGCATATAATAGCACTCACTAGGGCGATGTTAGATTTTGCATACTTCACACCAGGGCAGGTTAAATTGCTTCAAGGGGATCAACGCTCCTCAGGCCAAATATTCATGAAATAGGGGACAATGTTCTTTATCATGATCTTTAGATCTTCATATTACACACCAAATATCTTCTCTTTTGTCCTTCCCCTTTTCCTTATTCATATCCTCAACCTGCAGAGAAAAACTAGTCAACTGGCTCAAGATCTGGCTCATGCCTGAGCTAGATTCTCCCATAGGTGTTGATTCAAGCTTCATGGCGATCTCCAAAGCTTCCTCCTGTGATACAATATTCTACTGCATCAGGGGAAATCTGATGTCTGGTAAAAGAGTAGCAATGAACCATTCTTTTTTCTACTCATCTGGGATCTTAAAAGTCAATCGGCCTGTTAGGGTCTTGAATCTCTGATCAAACTCCCAAACAGGTTCGACTACCTTCTATTTGATCTCCTTCATCTCAATAACACACTGTGACTCCGAATCAGGTTTTTTAAACTCTACAACCAGCACATTCTTGATCTCATTTAGTGGCTTAGGTTGCACAAGTCCTTGGACAAGCTTCATGTACCATCTCAACGCGTGATCCCTCAATGTAGTGCTAAATTGGTTTCTTTTTACAACTTCATTAGTAAAATTTTTAATGTTCCATATGGCCTCGCACAGGAACCGGTGTTGATCGGGATCTTTAGATCCATCTCCTTTAAAGATAGGGAGCCTAATCTCATCTGCCATAGAGCTGCCTAGGTTTCTTGTCTGAGTAGATGATGAACTACTAGTAATAGTAGTCTGTGGACTCTGGTAATTCAGAATATTCTGATTACTTAATGTTTTTGAAATAACAGAGGGATTGATATTACTTACTTCAGTGGTTTGTGTAGTTCCTGATGTTTCTGTCTCATTCTGGCAAAGTTCTTCAACTTCCTCTTCCTTTGCTCTGGTGGGTTCTGAATGTTCTTCGTCTATCAGAACTGCCTCTTCTCCACTGTAGAAACCCTTGTCTCTGTATTTTTGCTTGAACGGGTTCTCAAGGTGAACCCCTTGAAATAATTTCCCAATGCGCGTATGTCCAGCTTCTGTGTCGTTGTCGTTGTCCAAATTTTTGAACATTAGCTTTTTCGGATCCAACCAATCTATTGTATCTTCAAGATGTTCTTTTCATGCAACAACATCTTGATTTTTAGCTTCAGAAATTGTAAAAAGTTTCTTCTGGGTCCTTTGAAGAAGTATCTCTCAGCCTGGCTATATGATTATTTTCTATCAACAACAAATTCAGTGATATACCCTCCAATGGTACTATCGAACCAGTGATCTACAACACTTGATACAATGTTGCCAACTCTCTTAACCTTCTTAATCAACTCTGATGTCCAAACCACATGAGGTCTAGATCTAATATCGAATTGGGTATCGAATAACCTAGCTAACCACTCGTATAGCTCTTGATGGATTCCTCCAAAGAAGATCTCGTGAATATCAGTGAAGATATGTCTTTGCAACCAACCTTCAATACTTAGCTTAGGGTTCTTATTTTGGGCTTCATCGAAGTCCCTCTCTTGATCCTCTATCCACTTCTAAATCTCTGTCTTTGATGGAAACCACCTTGACATTCCCTTACATAGATTCCTGTCCCAACAACATAACCATTTGTTGGCACATGGGCAGACTTGAGGTTCAATCCAAGAGTGCACCAACAAGCCCTAACTATTGGCCCTTTTGGTAGCACCTGTGAAGCAGATGCAGTCTCACCCGAAGCAGCTAAGAGGGGGGTTGCAGGACAAGAATGTCTACAACCAAGGGAATGTCAAGTGGATCTATCACAACAACAATACAACATTGATATATCACTTATCAGCTAGGTCTATCCTGCGCAACTATAGATCTGATCTAACATAAGAATGTAAATAACAATATAACAATGACAGAGATCCAAGCATCAATCACATATACGAAAAAAAATATACGTGGTTCACACTCTCTCTAGGGATACATCCATAGAATTGTGCTTATGATTTATTAAGGTAAAGAATATAGTTCTTATCTGCGCTCTCAACTAACATATCTTATTTCTTCTCTCTCTTTCTCTCCCCTTCCTATGAACCCAGTTGTAGGACTTAACCTTCACACATAGATGAAGATCTCACAATACAATCCTCTCCCTCCACAATAGAGCTATAAAAACAATATCATACCAATACTCAATGACCAATTCTACCTAGGTCCTCTTGACCCTTATTTATACATTAAAATCCATCACCAAAAACCTTAGGTCAAAACCTAGGTGCTAAAACCCTAGATACCAAAACCCTAGGTGTCTGAAACCCTAGGTCAACTTGACCCACTTTTTATGGGCTTCGCCAGCCTATATTTCTTTCTTCATCGTGTGGTGCTCCAAAGCATCCAATGATGACTTTCTTTGCCTACTGAGTTGTCCACGATCCTTATTCCTTGCTGATCTATCATCCCTTATCTCCTCGTCCAACAGATTTCTTTTCCACACTTCGCTCCATCTTTCCTGCTCTTTTGCTCACTTCAACTCAGTGACAGTTATTGTGTCTCCCGCGAAACTCACTTTTTACCTTTCCTTCCTTGTTCTTCGCTTCCTTCCATAACCAAGTTCCAACACAAATTAAGACCCACCATAACATGAGATTGTGTTGAAGTCGAATGTTAAGGGGGTCAACAACAGTAGAGAGTAATGATGGTTCTCTCTGTGTCATCTGAGTATCCTTATTGTAAAGGTAATGAAAGCTAAGATATTGTCACCCTTCTGGAAACTATGCTGATGTCGACAGAAAGGGAGACACAACTCCAAGAATAAAAAAGTGCTTCATGAAATCCACTAGATGAGATCAAGAACTGATGAGGAACATGGACAAAGTCAAGATGCTGAGAGACTCAAGACTTCCCTTGGTTGGGGACATATGTGAAGTATGAGTGGCAACAACCATGAAACTAGATCTAGCGTCAGGGGGGCGACTAGACGTGGGTTTAAATTGTGCCAAAGGTGTGACAAAGTGAACAAACTCAAAGATTAGGGGGACATGGACTCTGGGATACTCGGTTCTATGGACGATGTCGACAGAGTAGGAAATAGTAAATTCCCCAACCAAGGGCAACATGGGTTCCTTTACCAGAAAAACAAGGCCGCTAAAGGAAACAACAAAAAAACTATGGAAATGATGGAAACAAAGGCTTTGTACAATTACCAAATGAATAAAGAATAATTTAGGAGAAGTGTGCAGATACAAAAATGGGTGCCCCTGTGCAAACTGGCTTGGCCTGTGAGGGTGTAAGTTGTGTGGAGAACTAGTGGAGGGTGGGGGCCCCATGGGTGGGTTTCTGTATGATTTAAATGAATGGAGGGAAATATACATATGGGAAAATTGATTGTGGAGGAAATGGAGGGTTAATGATACTACAAAGGCATAGTGAAATGAGAACCATGAGGAGATATCTTGGGAGGCCATTGGGAAAGATAGCATAATGAGGAGAAGGAGTATGTGGATGATTCTCGAAAATGCATAAGACTATCAGGACTCCCATCCCTAAGGGGTGAAAGAAGCATGAGTGTCAAAGTGCCAACGGGGACTATGAATGGGACAAATCATGTAGGGGAGAGTGCTACTGGTTGACAGTATCAAAATGCAGCGGAGGTGATAGTACTACAAAGCCAGATGTGAGGATCCTACAGGAAAATGTCAGAGAGTGTGACTGGGAGATGTAATTGATATTCAGAGGGAATGATTACATGCCAGTGTCGAGCATTTACCTGAAGGATTTGCGTTGTTTTGTGATGACCAAGTACCTGAATGCATGAAAACCGAATACTCAACGTGAGCAATATCTAAAGATAAATAACATATAACAATTATTCGATAATTTTGAACATGAGCATGTGTACCTGGGCGTGATGTGAGAAAAATGATACCTTGGGGCCAAGTGTGGATGTTGGCCCAAGGAATGTAGTTGTGTAGGTGGCGGGATCTTGATCTAGTGGTGGAAGATGGATCGGAAAACAGATGCTCCAAGCTCATGTAATTGAGCGTGGAAGTTTGGCAAAAAGGACTATATATAGCTATAGGGCCCACAATGCCACCTCATTTGTACCTTCTTCCATAGTGAGTTGACGAGAGGTTTTTAGAGGAGATTTGGATATTACAGGAGTTAGAGCCAGCTGATATAGGATTTGTGAGAGACAGGTTAGTGGTCTCATCCTCCTGCATAGTAGCTAGGGTTTCTTTTCTGGGCAGGGTCATACGGATGGTGGTACTAGGGGATTTTGTGAGGGTGGCCCCCCAAGTGCATAGGTGATTGAAGGATACTCGCACTGAGGTGCATGACTGTAGTGAGGAAATATGTGCATGGGGGAACATGAGTGAAGAAAATAGGTGCACATTGAATGCACGCCTATTCAAAGTACAACGGTGCACTGTGCGTAGCTGTATCTCTGACAGTTGCGCACCCGTGCGTAGATATGTAGCGAATAGGTTCTCATGAATGTGTTCCTGTGGGTGTGACAGATGCACATTGATGGGCATCTATTTTTTGACAATGACACATTGATGCACAATTGTGCGAAGAAAAGGAACACATATGTGTGCACGTGTGGGGGGTGACAACTGCGCACATGAGGGAAAGCTAGGGCATTTTTTGAAAAAAACTTGTCTTTTTTGAAGTTTTTTATTTTATGAATAGTGATGGTTGATCAAGTGTTGTTTGTGTGAATGTAGGTGATCAGTTCAAGATGTTATTCCACTAGAGGGAGAGGGACTGGGTGCACCTCAGGGAGGCGTTTGGAGATGAGCTAGGTGTTTGGGGACCTTTGGCAGCCTGTGGGCTGCTAAATTTCTTCGACTGCCCACTGCTACGGGCACATGAGTACCTGATTTATTTTTTGATTTTCATGTGGAGTAGTCAACTGCAGTGCTTCATTGTTTGGGGGGAGTAGTTGACATTCTCTGTGATGGAGGATGTCTATTTCTTGACCAGGCTCCCTTTTCGGGGGAGGGGCCTACCTGCTGATCCCCAATTGCCAGGGGAGGTACACTTGGCAGACCTGGCACATACGTACTTTTTGGGGTAGGAATTTATGTCAGGTTTGGTCATTCGGATTGAGGCGATGGATGCACTCGTGCATCGTTGCATCACAACGATGATCATGAGGATATAAAAATCCTTAGAGACTGAGCAGATTAGTGGTGGTCAGCTAAGGATTATGTAGAGAGAATTAGGTGGAGATTTTTTTGTCTAGGGCTTGATGCTGCATGCCAAGATGATGGGGCAACTTAACTGGTGTTAGGCTACCAAATCTGGTGATTTTTCCTTTGGGTCGATCTTGGTGGAATTGTTTTTGAAGAGGGTGCCAATGTTGCGCCCTAGAGTGTTGTTGTCGGTAGCTGATGCAAGGGAGTGACGGCTAATGCGATGGGAATTGATTCTAGTATGGAATGGAGGTGGGGAGGGTGGCCATTATTTTATGACCAATATGGCATGTGTGTGGCGCCAGATGCCATAGATCATACTGCAATTCTCATATGGTGGGATGGACTTTTGATGGGACCTGGATATGGTTTTACCTCTTGGAGAGGATTGGGACTAGAGAGGTATGTTTATGTACTTTATTTTTTGTGATTTTGATATTATAGTATATGTTTTATGTATGGATGGATGCTAATACTATCTTTGTTTGTGTTTTTGTAGATGTGGGGCCAAGAGGCTGAGAGGTTGAGTTGGTGAGAGAGTCAACTCATAAGGGGCTAGTGAGACTATCGTGGGTAGGAGAGAGACATCAGAGGGACAAGGGTAGTGAGAGGCTAGCCGATGACATGAGAGCTAGCAGGAGACACAAATTTGATGACCCCGATATAGGGCCATCACAGGTGCCACAGGGAGATGCTGGCAAGGATTTATAGTATTTTCACCATCGGTTGGAGGTGGTACTATAGGGTGTGTCCGAGGGTATGTGGTCCCACATCCAAGACAAGAGAGTCATGGAGAAGTGTGTGGGTGGCCCTAACAAGTTGTGGACCCTGATCCATAGAGAAACGGTAGTGAGGGCAATGATGACTAGACGACTGCCCCTAGACCAGGAGGTCCCCCAACTGGGGGGGCACCTTCAACAAATAGAGGACCTAGTGGTGGTGCTCTAGAGGCTCCATGAGTGATTTGAACTATTCTTTGCATTTATATAGGACTGCGTGCACATGGTATAGGATAGTGTGACACCTATTTTGTGCTCATAGGGGTGAGGGGGGTTCACTTACCTACATGCTATGTACAGTTTGTACCATTTTGTAAACAGTGCTGATAAATTTGATCATTATATATATATATATATATATATATGGATATACATGGTTTATGATCTCCGTAATGTTCATGTGTGATGGTATTTTTGTCATGCTTTTTATGATGTCTAATCTATATGATGATTTATGTATGTGTGATAATGTCTTGATGTGATAAATGCTAATGTAATACTAGGTTAGCCATGTTATCTTCTATTTGATTGAATTTTCATGGAATATGAGTAAATGTTATTGAATCAAAATGTCGAGATAAGAGTCTAATTTGTAGGTATTTGCGGAAGAGGCAAGGATCGCGGACACAGTACACATTGTTGAGTTATAGGACGACAAGCTAGGAATCTAATAAGATGCTAAGGTGACGAATGTGGTGGTGACTGGCCTTGGAAAGGAGGCCATTGACGATTGTGCATTCTTCTTGGTTGTTGGTTGCTGAGCCCAAAAATATGCCGCTGGAGTGGAGAAGTTCATGTGAGGGGGAATAGAGGGCCCAACTGGGCGAAGCCAGATTCTGTGTCAAGCAACTAACTCCGTCAGTGTAACTGATGTGGTAGGTAGATGGAGGAGACATCTGTCAATAACAAAAATGGTATATTAGACATAAGGCATGGAGGGGAAAAAATAAGACTAAAATATCTACAAATGTGTACAAAAAATAAAAATCCTATTGTAGAATGTTGACGGGTTCTTTGAGAGGGTAGCCTTATGGAGTGGCTAAGATTTATGCGCCTTTAGTGAGGCAGTGTTGGATGATGTAAGGTCCATGCCATAATGACTCGAATTTCCTATGACTGAGAGTATCGTGAGTGATATCGTAGGCTAGGATGAGGTCTCCTTCATTAAATGAGCGAAGGTTGACATGGAGGTCAAAGGTGGACTTCGACCATTTTTTAGCTGCCTCATTGTTCTGTAATGAAGACCAACGGTCTTCATCCAACGAATCTAGGTTCAACAAGCACTACTCCATTGGAGCAATGTCAGGTAATATCTCGATAACGGTGTGCAATGTGGTGATTTCGCACTCAATGGGGAGAGTGGCTTCGACCCCATGGACGAGATGAAATGGTGTAAAACTAGTGGTCATTTTAACTACTGTGTGATAAGTCTGTAGTGATGAAAACAAAATAGGATGTCAATTGGTCTTATGTTTGTTAACAATGCACTGTAACATGGTTTTCATGACCTTGTTGATAGCCTCTACCTATTCATTGGACTGGGGGTTGTATGGGGAGG
This sequence comes from Picea abies, assembly GCA_900067695.1. Lineage (NCBI taxonomy): Eukaryota > Viridiplantae > Streptophyta > Pinopsida > Pinales > Pinaceae > Picea > Picea abies. Next base: position 16,058 of record CBVK0100184871.1, read on the forward strand.
CGAACTCATGGGAGAAGCCTAACCTTGAGGAGAGTTCGACAAAGATCTCATTCTCGAAGTGTTTCCCATGATCAAAGACTAACTGTAGTGGGACTCTGAAGTGGGTAATGACGCGGTTGAATAAAAAATGTGATGCTATGTCAGCGGTGTTGTTGAAGGTAGGCATGGCTTCGGTCCATTTGGTAAAGTAATCTACTTCCACAATGATGTACTTGTGTCCATTTCTATATGGAGGATTGAAAGTCATGAAGTCTATGCCCCATTTGTAGAAGGGGCCGACAATGATGAATGGATGTAGAAGAGAGGGTGGAGCTCGTGCTTTGTTTGCATACAACTATCATTTGTCACATTGCTTCACAGCGTGGATGTAGTCATGAAAAATTTTTGTCCAGAAGTAGCCTGCTCGAATGATGTTTTGTGTGGTGGACATCCCTAAGAGGTGGCCACCGCAACCACCCCTATGGCAATCATTCAAGACTCTATCATCTTCGTCAATGGTCAAACATCAATGGACTATGGTGTCAACCCCACGTCGATATAATATGTCACCAATGAGGAGATATCGAGGGGCCTAATGGCAAATGCACCAATGATCATCTCAGGAGAGGTGTCATCCAAACTTCTATGTCCGAATATAGATGAGAAGGTCGCCATACCATGGGTCATCCAAGGAGATGTAGAAGATGTGTTCGTTGGGAAAATCCTTATTGATGGGTGAACTAGTAGCATCTGAGGGAAATGTTGTGATGAGTTTGGAGAGGACAAGTACTTTCTTCCTTTTGGGAGTTGAAAAATCTAGATCATATTCCTGAAGGATGACAATCCATCGATAAAATTTTCCATTAATTTTTCGTCTACTGAGCAAGTACTGCATGGGGTTGGAATTAGCCACGACTTTGGTAGTGCAAAGAAAGATATAATGATGCAGTTTTTGGACTGTGAGGACAACTACGAGGGAGAGTTTCTCTTCATGATTGTATTTCAGGGGTTGTCCTGAAAGGTTTTTACTAATGTAGTAAATAACATGCTCGCGACCATCATCCCCTAGTTGGACGAGAACTCTTGCTACTGACACGACTAAGGCTGATAAGTAGAGGATGTAGTCGCGATCATAGTTGGGTGGAATAATCAAAGGGGCATTGGAGAGAGCCAATTTTAAATCATCAAAAGCAGTTTGGGCATGTTCATCCCATTGAAATGGGATATCATGATGAAATAATCAAAGGAAACCATGCACGTGAGTGGCGTAATTTGGGACAAAGTGTCACAAAAAGTTGCCTCTACCTTGTAGGCTCTACAATTGGTGTAAATTATGAGGTGGTGGAATTTCTGTGATATCTTGGACTTTGAGGGGGTCCATAGTGATGCCATGTTGAAAGAAGATAAACCTAAGGAGGCATCCAACAGTGATGCAAAATACACACTTGAGGGGGTTCAAGAGGATATTGTACTTTCAACATCGTTGAAAGACGATCCATAAATCATCTATATGTTGAGTGTGTTTCTTGGATCGAGCAGTGACGTCATCCAAGTAAGTGAGGATGATGCAAGTGAGATAATGGAAAAAATAAGTCATGGCCTGTTGGAATGTCGCATCGACATTCTTGAGTCCAAAAGGAATGCCCCGATACGCAAAAGTACCCCATGGGTTGGTAAATGCGGTTTTATATTGATATGTTGGGTGGATCTGGATTTGATTGTAACCAGAGAACCTATGCATGAAGGACAACCCCTCATGGCCGACGCAGTCATCGATAATTTGGTCAATGAAAGGTGTAGGGAAGTTGTCTTTGGGACACATGTGATTGAGATCGCAAAAGTCAGTGTAGACATTAATGGTGCCCTACTTTTTGTTAACGGGGATGGGGTTGGAGACCCATGATGTGTATGCGATGGGGTATATGAATAGAAAAACATGTAGTTTGTCAATTTCAACTTTGATGGTCATTGTTTTGGATGGGTGCAGTGGGCGTTTCTTTCGACGTACAGGGGTGATATCATGCCATGTGTCGATATGATGTTTGAAAATAGAAGGATCAAGGCCGGGTATCTCCGTGTATGATCAAGAAAAAATGTCCCAATGTTCCTAAAAGAGAGATTTGTAAGATGTGA
>CBVK0100184872.1:0-18168 GCA_900067695.1 Picea abies
GTCCACGTTATGGGAGATCTGTCCGCATTAATGACAGGTAAGACTCCCCCAGTCAAATATGGCGATCCTGGCCACCCTACTGTCACTGTACAAGTTGGAAAAACAATAATCCCTCGTGTCTTGGTAGACCTTGGTGAAGCCATCAATATCATGACTTTAGAAACTCTACAATTGTTACAATTACAAGACGAAGTCAGAGAAACCCCTACTATCCTAGAGTTGGCTGACCGATCCACAATTAAACCAGAAGGGGTCATTGAGGACCTCAACATCTCTGTGGAATCTTGGAATTACCTAGTCGATTTCACAGTGTTGCAACCCAAAACTAAGCTGGGGGGCCACCCTCTAATTCTGGGCAGGCCGTGGTTAGCCACAGCTGATGCTTTCATCAGTTGTCGATCAGGGTCAATGACAATTTCGAATGGTTATGAAACAAAGCAGCTGACCCTCTACCCTCATGCCACACCCCTGCCTAATAATGATAACTCTGTCTGGGTCGACTTTGAGGATCAACCCGCTCAACCTCTTCTAACTATCGGACAAGCTCTAAGCCTGAAAGACTCTACTGAGGATGAACTTATAAATAATTTTATCTGTGAGCCATCCTCTGTTACCCCAGAAATTCATAATCAATTAACTGTATTGATGGAGTCTGATAATCCTGAAAATCTTGAGTCAGGAAGCCCACCTCAAATGCCTAAAACCATCTCCTCTAAAAGCGTACCAATTGAAATCGAACCTGGCAAAACATTAAATATAAACCCTCATTTAACAAATGCTGAAACACAACAGCTAACGAAGTTACTTCAGGAAAACAAAGAGGCATTCACATGGGACTACACAGACATGAAGGGAATCTCCCCTGACCTATGTACTCACAGAATATATATTAAGGAAGATTTTCGATCAATCTGTCAACCCTAGCGAAGAATGAACCCAAACTTAAAAGAAATCCTGAAGGAAGAACTTCAAAAATTACTTAATGCAGGGTTTATTTATCCAATATCAGACAGTGAATGGGTGTCTCAATTAGTAATAGTTCCTAAAAAGAACGGAAAATGGAGAGTGTGTGTAGATTACAGAGCTTTAAATAAAGCCACTCAGAAAGACCACTTTCCACTGCCATTCATTGATCAAGTTTCAGATAGTTTGTCAGGTAAGAAATTCTTCTCTTTTTTAGATGGTTTCAGTGGGTACAATCAAATTAAAATCGCACCTCAAGATCAAGACAAAACCACCTTCACTAGCCCTTGGGGAACCTTTTCTTACAGAGTCCTTCCATTTGGACTATGCAATGCACCAGCAACCTTCCAAAGGGAAGTTTTAGGAATTTTCTCTGATATGCTTAATGACTCTATGGAAATATTTATGGATGACTTTACCCCTTATGGTGTCTCCTTTCAGGAAGCACTCGAAAACCTTGAGAAGGTACTTAAAAGATGTATACAAGCCCAACTTTCCTTAAGCATAGAAAAATGCCATATGATGATGACTGAAGGGATATTGCTTGGACATTTCATCTCATCTCAAGGAATTCAGGTAGACCCATCCAAAATACAAGTCATTAAGAATCTTCCTACTCCTAAAACCCAAACAGAGGTAAGAAGCTTTTTAGGACATGCTGGATACTACAGAAGATTTATTAAGAACTTTTCCAAAATAGCTTCTCCTTTGTTTGTTTTACTGATGAAAAATGCGGAATTTAAATGGACTAATTTCTGTCAAGAGACATTTAACACACTTAAAAATCAGTTATCTACAGCTCCTATCCTTAGAAGACCTGATTGGACACTCCCCTTTCACATATCCTCAGATGCTTCAGATACTGCTATAGGAGCTGTTTTGGGACAGGAAGAAGATCACCTCCCTTATGCTATATACTTCATCAGCAAGAATATGTCCCCTGCTGAACTCAATTATACAGTCACAGAGAAGGAATTTCTAGCAGTTATTTATGCAATTAACAAATTTAGACATTACATTACTGGCTATCCTACTTTTGTCCATACTGATCACTTAGCTATCAAGTACTTAATGAATAAACCTATTACAAATGCTAGAGTCACTAGATGGCTGTTATTATTGCAAGAATTTGATATCACAATTGTAGATAGGCTAGGAAAAGAAAATGTAGTTGCTGACTTCCTTTCTCGATTGACAACTAATGATGATAATCCAGTGGATGATTCCTTTCCTGATGAATATTTATTTACAGTTTCTGCTCACTCACCTTGGTATGCAGATATTGCTAATTATTTAGTTGCAGGGAAGTTACCACCACACCTATCCTACCGAGAAAAGAAGAGTATTATTCATCAAAGTGCCCGGTATAGCTGGATAGGTGGGTACCTTTTCCAAACAGGAGCTGATCAAGAAATCCGAAGGTGTGTTCGAGAAGATGAGGTGTATGATATCTTGAAAGCTTGTCATGATGGCCCCTGTGGAGGGCATTTTGCAGACAAAAGAACAGCACACAAAATTCTAAGGATGGGGTACTATTGGCCTTCAATCTTTAAGGATGCAAAGAAATATGTCAAGGCCTGTGATAGCTGCCAAAGAGTAGGCCAACCTAATCATAGAGATGAAATGCCATTAAACCCTCAGATAGTACTGGAACCATTTGACAGATGGGCCTTAGACTTCATAGGACCCATCAACCCTCCATCCAATCAAAAAGTTTACATATTGGTCTGCACAGACTATATGACTAAATGGGTGGAAGCCAAGGCACTCCACAGAGCAACTGAAGAAGCAGTTATAAAATTTTTATTCACAGGCATCTTCACCAGATTTGGAATGCCCAGAGAGTTAGTTACAGATGGAGGACCTCCTTTCTCTTCTCATGGGTTCAAAGCCACCCTTCAGAAATATCATATTCAGCAGAGAATGACTACACCATACCACCCCCAAGCCAATGGACAGGTGGAAAGCACAAAAAAAGTTATAGAAGCCATTCTCACAAAAACAGTGAAGGAAAATAGAAAGGATTGGTCCAAAAGACTCCTTGAAGCATTATGGGCCTACAGAACTACCTGGAGAAATACTACAGGGTTTTCTCCCTATGAATTGGTCTACGGGAAAAGTGTTGTATTTCCGGTGGAATTTGAAATAAAAACCCTAAGGACTGCTTTAGATGCCAACCTCGATCTAACTGATGCACAAACAACCAAGTTGTAGCAGCTTAATGAACTAGAGGAGAAAAGACTAGATGCCATTCCGCAAACAACTGTAATCCAACAACAAAGATCACAATGGCATGACAAAAATATCAAGAACAAGCAGTTCCAAAAAGGTAATTGGGCTCTACTGTATGATTCCCAGTTCAAATAATTTCAGGGGAAACTGCGCACAAGGTGGTTAGGACCTTACGAAGTAGATACAGTCTTTTCTAATGGAACAGTAAGGCTCCTCACAATCGATGACTCCAGAACTCCTTTACTTGTAAACGGTCATCGTCTCCGTTTGTACCAGAAACCTATTTCTAAGGAAGATTTTAAGGCCACATGCATGGCAGACGCTCACTTCCTTTTTATTGAGGGGGTTTCTACCCCTACTAATAATTAATTCTTTTTAGATTTCTTTTAGTATTAGATTAGATTAGATTAGATTTTATGTACTAATAATCCCTGTCAGAGAAATATCGCCCTATAGTTGGTTTTTGCAAGATCAAAGCACAGAAGAAACCGATTCTTCAAAGAAAAAAAGCTTTCACGATGTCGAAACACCGCTATGCAGCACTGTTGATCTTTCACGATGCCGAAACACCGCTGTGCAGCACTGTTGATCCTTCACGATGCCGAAACACCGCTGTGCAACACTGTTGATCTTTCACGATGCCGAAACACCGCTGTGCAGCACTGTTGATCCTTCACGATGCTGAACACCGTTGAGGAACACTGATGACTTTCTTTCCAATGCTGAAACACCTCTGTTCAACAATTTTCATTTCTTACCATTCCCAAAAAAACATCCCAGCCGCCATCCTTATTCCCGAAAAAATTCCGTCTAGCACTTGTTTCGTTCTTCCTTTTCCTGTTGCTGAAACACCGACAACCTTTCATCAGTATTCCCCATGCTGAAACACCACTATTCAGCATTTTTCATTTCTTCCCACCCCTGCCATTTTTTGTTTTCACTATTTCCGTTGCTGAAACACCAACAACCTTTCATTTTCCCCCGTTGTGGAAACACCGATTACCAGCAACCTTTCATCAGTTTTTCCCTTCACCCCGTCATTTTTCTCACCTCCATCATTGCCGAAACAACTCTGTCCAACAATTGTTTCGCCTCTTTTTGCTGCTGAAACACCATTCGCCAGCAACCCTTCATCATTCATTCACGATGCTGAAACACCACCGTTCATCACCCTTTGATTTTCTTCAGATGCCGCAACACCGGTTATCCGCAGTTCTTCATCTACAGTACTAGTTTCATCTTTCTCTGTTGCTGAAACACCCGCCTTCCACCATCATCCGTCAGTAAGCCTCTACGCTCCCAAATGATAGTTCAAACAACAGGCTGTGACATGATCAAAAGCCGCCACCATAACAGCATCATCACGAACAAGCATCAAATCTGGTTGGCTGAACAAACCAAATGGTAAGGCAAAGGTATGTAAAGTAATGTAATCCAATTAGACTGTAGTTAATGAGAAAAGATTTTCAGCCATCAACCATTTAAGACCCATTATTATTAATCGCACTTACTGGGAAGGGCAGTACACGTCAAATCAAAAATATCATCATATCCTCCGATTTCATCGCCGCCATTTCCATTTCACCATTCTTTTGCGCATATAACGACTACTCCTGCCTATAACCCCTCGGAAAAACTTACCTTGCGTCAGAGCTGATACACGAACTCTCGAAGCTGTATCCTACCAAACCAGTAGCCATGGGAGGACCTGTCGTCTGCAAAGAACCCGCCACCACAGCATTGCTCGAACATTATCCGGGATCATATCAAATCTTTGAGCAAGCAGGTTGGCTCCATTACTTCAGAAGGCTCCAAGGATACAATGAACCATAGGTACTACAGTTCGCTATAAACCTCCAAGAGAATCATTCGGTCGTTGCAGGCGTCTGAATCTCTGTGAGCAAGATATATCTGCCGTTTCAGGCCTCCCTATGGATGGCACTCGACAGTTCAGCCAGAAGCACATCATCGGGGATGTCCAGCAGAGTTTCTTCCTAGCTGGAGAAAGAATTGTACTAAAAGGCAGAGGGGTTCAACTCAGTTCACTACCACCCCCGTGGCCAGAGGTCGCCCGATTCATCAAGCACTACCTGACCTGTGAAGGTCGCTATCAGGTAGTCTATCAACACAATTTCCTTTTGCTTTCTCATTTAATACATCACAGGCGGGTCAATATTCCATACTTTTTGTTGGGCTGTTTAAAGAACATGGCACACTACTGTCGAAGGGAAAAGGATCCAAACCAGTCACTTACCCACCACCGTCTCGTCCAATTACTCATCAACAGGGATTTTGAACAGCAGAATCATCCACAAAGAAACCCTGCGCCAGCTGCCGAAGTCCCTGAAATTCCTAACGAGCAACAACAACAAACCCCACCAGACTCTCCCAAAATACCCCACAACCCACCCACACGACCAACCAGTCCCCCTACCATGTCGGAATCCTCGCATACCGCACCAGAATCTTCCACTTCCGCCCTTCATATCCTAATTGAGGATTCTGAACCAGAAAATATTCCCTACCCTATCATTCAGGAGAAACCCCCACGAAAACGACAACAGATCGCCCCCTTTCCACCCTCCGTGCGCAAAAAGTGAACGAAAACCTCAATGAGACCACCCTAGATGACCACTACCGTAGACCCTCCACCAATCCGACTGAAACCCTGTAAACCATTAATCTCCCCAACACCGGGATCTTTTCCTATTCTAACCATGGGCGTTGCAACACAAGAACCAGACGCCCCAGAAATTGTAACGCCATCTATCTCACACAGGGTAGCTGAAACACAAGAACCAGTTACCCCCTCAGTGGCTGAAACACAAGAACCAGCCATGGATGAAACACAGGAAACAACCACGGCTGAAACACAAGAACCAGCCGCTGACATTGAAATAGAGCTCCAGGAATTAGAGACCCAGACATCCCTCGTTTTTGAAGTAGCCGAAACACAAACAACTACCTATCCAGTGGATGAAACACAAGAACTAGCCACTGGTATTGCAGTTGAAAGCAAGGGAAGTGAGACCCCAGAGGCTGCAACACAACACTCAGTGGCTGAAACACAAGAACCAGCCACCGATTTTGGAAGCGAAGAAATTGAAACACTGGCTGCTGCAACAGAACACTCAGTGGCTGAAACACAACAACCAGTCGCTGATATTAACATTGACATTCATGAATCAGAGGTTGAGGGTGCTGAAACACTACTCTCCCTACACTAGGAGGCCGAAACACAGGCATCAGTAGCCATTCCCGTAGCTGCTCCACAAGAACCAGCTAAGGAGATGATGACTGCAACACAAGAACCAGTCATCCCTAAATCCAAACCAACAATGGCCGATGTCTTGGAAGAAAACGACTTTTTAAAGTCCCAACTGGAAACATATCAGCAAGAATTAGTCAGGGCAAGGGAGGCATATGAAAAAGAATTAACTCGGTACGCCTTAGAACGAACAACAACCCTGGCAGCACAAACTACAGAAATCATATGCAAGGAATACATGTGCTGCCAATGTGGAAATATTTATTATCAGGCAGGGTATAAGATAGCTCAAGTCCCGGTACCAGGAGCAGCCCCCACTCCTTCTCCTTTTGAAGTCAAACCTGCTGTCACACAAGAATCAGCAGAATCCATCAAGCTCAAAACCAAAACTGCTGTAACACAAGAACCAGTAGGCCCCTCCAGGATCAAGAAACAAGATCCCACTGTGGTCAACAAGGCTGTGCAAATAGTACCCATGGAGGAAGTCACCCCTCCTAGTCAAGGCAATCTCTCCACTTCCAAGGAACAGTCCACTCAAACCCTGCCTGGTCCCACCACTTCAAATGCTGAAACTCAGACTTCTCACTCGTGGGATGAATATGCAGAAATACAAAAGTGGAAGAAGGAGTATGCTGAAATACAAGCTCAGAAAATGCAAGTACACAGGAAAACCTGGAGGAATCACACTTTCTCGAATTGGGAAGCATTGGACCTGACACGTCAGGAAATTCGAGAAGTCAAGAAAAAGAATAGAGAGTTAAAAAATAAAATGGTCAAGATCTTTGATATGATGCAACAACTAATGGCCACAAGGAAACCATCCTGTAACTATTCTTTATTTCTCAAGGAAAGACTCATGTGTGCTTTTAGATTCAGTCTATGATAGAAGGAAAGCCCCATGAAATCATTTCATCAATAGATTTTATTCAAACTTTTGAAGCTGCCTCTACCAGAGATCAGCACCTCCTCTGTGAGGCATATTTCCATAATGAGGCTATTCCAGAAGATAGGTCACTGAACATAAATCCTCTTGTCGGGGATGTTCAACTTCGAGCATTTACTTCCTTCCTCCGTAATCAAATCCTTTGGCAAGGTAACTTTGCAACTTCCAATAACAATGAAGACAATCACCTCCTCTGGATCAGACCAGAACCCCAAAGGGCAGATCATATTCATCGCACAGTATCATGCATTCTTAAAGAAAAAAGGGATGACTGAACATGTTCTGCAGTTGCAATCAGAAGTGATTCAGGATTGTGAACGCATCATTAGTGCCATACAGATTCCTTCCCTACAGGCCAATAACCTGTTCTGGCAACACTCCACAGAAAGAAGGCAACAATATAATCCTTTTGGTCCTGCCAACTTAGAAACAACAATTTCCAGGGTACCCAGTTATATCCAGTGTATGAGACATTGTGTTGAAAATTGGATTCGGTACCACTTCCATTTTCCCCTTCTTTGGTTGCCTACAAAAAAATATCAAATTAGTTACAAACTGCCTAGAAAGGCAGAAATGGCAGCATGGCAAAGAATGCAGGAAGTGCACGGGTTCAGAACGCGGACAGACAATACCTCCTACAGTTACTGCTTGAGTAATTTACATGATCAGAGTAGGTATCCAGACTTCGATTCAGAGTAAGTTGCCTGAGGACATGCAACACCTTGAGCTGGGGGGGATGTTAGGACCACACAATGTACCCTTTTTGCCATTCTTTTTGCCATTATTATACCTTTGATCACCTGTATTTAGCCTCATATTATCACTTCATCTGATCACTCCAAGGTATACAACGTCCTTTCTCATTACTATATGTTTAATCTGTTTTGCATAATATTTTACATTACTTTTGGACCTAACCATTGATTAGAAGTGCATAAGTGTCCATATTTGCAGAATAGCATTCAAGGCCGATGCTGAAACACAGAACTGTCTAAAGTCGCTGTTGAACCAATGCTGAAACACGGAAGCTGCTACACAGTCCGAGGACGCATATGATGAAACACAGAATCTGCTACACAGTCCAAAGATGCAGATGCTGAAACACTGACCTGCTACACACTCTGAGGATGCATATGCCGAAACACGGAGCAGATACATAGTCCGGGGATGCAGATGCTGAAACACGGAGCTGTCACTCAGTTCAGAAGTGCAGATGCTGAGACACAGAGGAGGCCGCCACGATGCTGAAACACGAGTCCTGACAGTTAGCAGTCAAGGCTGACACAGTCAAGAGCGCAATTCACGTGGCTGAACAGGCCGTGAATTGCGATGGTGAAACAACATCAGCAGCTATGTAAAGAAGCCGTTACACCAGCCGTAACAACAATGCCTCGTCCAGCTCCTGCATTAGCAGTCAGTTGCGCGGGAATAGGGCACCCTATGCTAATTTAGAAAGAAGATCCGATTTAGTATAGGATTTAGATCTGCCTTGTAATGATTGTATCGATGGGATTTTCCCTTCAAATACAGGGGAAATCACCATTCGAGGGATCCAATTTTTTATGTACTAAGAACTTCAGAGAAGGGGACGTGTTCGATCTTTCCAATTTGTAATGTGATATCTCAACAGATGAATAGAAGACTGCTTTGATAATTCGTCTCTAAGTTTTCCCNNNNCAGGGGAATCTTGTGAGAAGGGAGGGCCCACCTTCTTCACAAGATTCACCCCTTAGTTAGAAGTGTGATTGTTTAATTTCTGTTTATATTTTGTTTGACTGTTGTTTGCTGAAACATTGTTTTAATGAATTCTGGTTTGTTGAAATACTACTGACTCTGTCATAGTTATTGAATGGAATTTGTAATTCTTTTTATCAGCGATCTTGTGTGATGATCTTACAGAGAATTGATTAAAGGTTCCTGCTCAGACAGAAAAGGATCGGGACATCTTACCCTCTGTAGATTTCCTTTATCCCTGCAAGTGTGCTAGCAGAGATCTGGTTAAAGTGTCCCTGCTCAGACAGGAAGGGACTACAACACCTTGTCTCCTGTAGATTTCCTTATTTCCTGCAAGTGTTCTAGCAGAGATCTAGTTAAAGTGTCCTTGCTCAGACAGGAAGGGACTACAACACCTTGTCTTCTGTAGATTTCCTTTATCCCTGCAAGTGTGCTAGTCAGAGATTTGGTTAAGGTGTCCCTACTCAGATAGGAAGGGACCACAACACCTTGTCTTCTGTAGGTTTCCTTACCTCCGCAAGTGTGTTAGCCAGGGATTGGACTCAGGGTTCTTACTCAGAAAGGAAAAAACCAAAACATCCTATTCACTGTGTACTTTTCTTGTGTTAGTTGGAAACTGGGTTAGAGATCCCTGCTCAGAAAGGAAGGAATCAGATTGCCCTGTTCTCTGTAGACCTCAACCTCACAAGTGTGCTAAACAGAAGTAAGGCTCAAAGCTCCTTCTTAGACAGAAAGGAACTGAGTGCTTTGTTTTCTGTTAGAGAGAGTTTATTGTTTTCTGCATTATTGCTTTCATAAAAGAGTGTTAGTACTGAGTCACTGTTTGAGAGTAAGGGTCCTGTTCTCTGATTACAAGACATTTGTTCTTACCCATTGCAATATTATTTTAAATGTAATCCAGGGTTCTTAATTTGATCTATAAAGAATTGCAATAGGGAGATTTATTTCCTGTGATTTAATTCAGAGCTTCAGTTCACTTCAGCAAGTATAGATAGAATGATTTCTTTACTACAACACTAAGTGCTTTTGGAATTGAGCATATATAGTGCGTGGCTATATTTGAAACAAAAGACTTCCCTGGGTTGATAATTTATGTTTCACTTGGTTGTTTGAAATTAATTAAGCAATTATAGTGACCAACATTTTGGTGTCGTTGCCGTGGAAGATAGCTATAGATTTCAGAAGCATTTGTGATTTTCTTCTCTTTAGTTAAAAAGAATGCATGAAAGAACCCAAAAACCCCAAAGATACTAACCCTACAGGTGGCAAAGGAAAAGGAAAAGGAGGAAGAAAAACTTTCATTGACGACATTACATCAAAGTCTGAATCTGCTGACCAACGACCAAATCTTCAAAAGAATTCCCAGTCTTCATTTCGAGCATTTTTCGGAACAGGGAAAGAAGTTTGGAGTCCGGAGACAGTCCAAAAGCCAGTAGGAGACATTGAGGACAGAGTGAGCGCAGCAGGGGAGCAGACAGAAGAAGATATGGATGAGTTTAATAAACAATTGCATCAAGAGCAAGTAGATCCTGAAGAAGAGGTAAAAGATGAAAATTCTTTTTCTACGTTGGGATTTCCTATTGGTGATTTCCCTTTAGGAACAGCTCCCATGAAAAATATCCCACTCTCAGCATTGCCAAATTTTAAATAAAACTACCATTATTTCCCCTACTTTCGCTATTCACCCGTCACACCCGAGAAACCCATAGCTTACTCCTTCATTACGTTTCGTCGCCCTCATCCACAGTCAGTCGACCTCACTAACTTTCCATTTATTGCAGGTACTGTAGCAGGAATGGCGCCAAAGCCCAGACAAGCAGAAGGAGAGGAGAATCCATTTCTCCCGCCTCTTGTCGACCTGGACAAGATCCCACTAGTTGACAAAGATAGATTGATCGCAGATACCAAATGCAATTTTGATTTCTCATACCTCCAGTCATGGCTTAGGGAATTTTTCCTAGACCAGAGCGATGAAATTGGACTCTGGGAGTCTAATTTACCCCTTTACCTCTTTCCCCAGATCCACCATTTTCCCGAGTTCACGCTTAAATGTCAAGCTCACTATATTCCTGAATAAAGATCCGTCATCTCCTCATCCGGAGACACCCTATTCCTCATCATGCCAGAAGACATAGACCAGATGATGCAAATTCCCCATGCCGACCCTACATCTCCTTTCAACCTGGAAATCCTTACAGAGTTGTATCAGCAGACAAATTTTCCCGAGAGAGCTCAAATTTTCAAGCTTTTCCTTCCCACCTCCACTCAATTCCTTTCCACAAATCCTCCTTACCCATCGTCCATGTTCTCCACTAAGGGAAACCAGGTCATTTCTTCCCTTTGTGCTTTGCTAGGGTACTTTTTCGACCAGTGGGTAGATGAGCCCATTCTGGGTTTTCTATCCATTTTCTCCACTGATGAAAAGCCCACCACCCAGTTTGATTTTAGCACCTTCTTGGAAGACAATATTCATGAACAATTCATGAATTTTGGCACAGAAGGCATGTTCAGATACTCGTCTATATTGGCATACATGTTTGTTTTCTTTCAAGAAGATAAATTTAGTTTTTCCATGTAGAAGGTGGACGCAGATGGAAGGCCTCAACCAGTCACAGCATGGACCTCTTTGCTGAAGCATAACTCCACAGTGTATAGCTTCAAGGCATTCATCGATCTTTTCTACCACCCTATGGTAAGCATGTCGAGAGGTAGGCCCGAGCCTCGAATAAATGACGAAGTCCAGAGAATCCTACATCTCTCGGACAACACAAAGACCGGGGATTGGTACCTGTATCAAAACCATACCGAGATCAGAGTATACGGTTGCAAGTTGGCGCCGTATAAGCTGCCCAAATATTTTTATGTAATAATCTTTTCTTTAGAATACATAAGGCAGATTATGAATTCAGATGATATCCATTTCGTATCATTAAAGAAAAAGCAGAAGCTTCGAATCAAGGGGCAGATTGGCTCCTTCATCTGCAACAGTTGGGGCATCGGGGAAGAAGCTGACAGGATGTTGAAAGAAATGAAGTTATTTATGAGCTTCCCATGGCACTATGATCCATGCGGGATCATCTCAGAAATGTAGGTGAAGAACAAAAACATCCCGTATGTTCATGTGTCCAAGCCCGAGATTGAAAAAATCACCAATCAGACAGTGTGGGTGCCTGACACCTTGGTCGAAGTGGAACAGTAGGTTCCCCCGACCACTGTGCCACCAACTACCACACCACAGGTCCCTAAGGAAAAAAGGCCTCGACAAGATTTATCTCCGCCTGTCGCGGATGTATCATATGAAGAGTTCCAGTTGCACACTAAGAGGCCCAAGACAACCACAGTTCCCAGCCCTATGGGGGAGAAAGAATCCCCGCCTACCACAGTGGTCAATAATGTCATTCGACCTTTTAGCTCAAGCCTACATAAAGACATCACCCCAACAGTGCCAAAGAAATCCTCAGAATCCCCACAGGACACTCAACCGGGAAAGACTGGGCCCAAGTTGAGCATTTTCGAGAAGTACAAGATGATTAAGAAAAAGAATCAGACCCTTACCAGCAGTACTTACACTCAGTTTCGGAAGCAGACGTCGACTGCGCAGCATAGGATGTTGTCTACATTTGACACAAAAAAGGGCAGGATGCACATGGCTTTCCTCCAGGCGTAGGTACCAGACCCCAAGGTGAGCACAGACTACAAGTGGGCCACCTTCGAATTCCAGATAAAGGACGTGCACCCAACAGATCAGATGGATCTGCACAAACAGACAGGGAAAATGGTGTTCCATACGTTGGTGCATGCTTCCGCTTCTACAGCAAAATTACAGGTATCACTGAACAATGCTCAGACACAACTCAAGCTGGAGAAGATATCGTCCTTTGCGAAGGAAAATAGGATCAAGACTTTGGAGGAGCTGGTCCTCAAGATCAGCTATGATCCTTCAAAATTTAAAGTTGTAGAGGAGATGATAAATAAGAAGAATGTAGACATCTCCTCCTTGAGGAAACAACTGAAGCTCCCGCCCATAGAGGACTCGCAGGCGAAGGAGATAGTAGAGAAAGAAGGCGAGAAGGATGAAATGCTCAAGCTGCTCATGGAGGAGAATGCATAGCTCAAAGAAATGGAAGCTAAGATGGAGAGATTATTAATAGAGAAGGAGTATATGAAGCCAATGGAAGTCATTCCATTGAGTGCCATTCCGATTTCAGGAGCAAGCACAACAACAGTGACAACAGCCCCATCCGCAACTCCATTGACATCACAAGAGGGGACAACCGACCTCGCCAAATCCATGGAAAAGATGAACCTGTAAGAGACAGAGATCAACAGGCTTAAAAAGGAAGTTGAGAACCTCCAGGAACTCAAAACTTCCTTCCAGACCAGTCTCTCCAAGGAAAAGCAAGTAATAGAATAGATCAAGCAGGAGTTACAGCAGCTCCGAAAGCAAACGGTGGCAGGGAAGACTTTGGCTGAGGTCAAAGAGAATGTATGGATGGACATCACAAAGTCCATAAATGAGATATGGCCAATGATCCAAATCATGTTTGAGAAGAATGAGTTGGTCCAGAGGAGAAAACAGGCTATTGAAAAGATAAGATTAGAATTGGGGGAGATGCCAACACAGGCGGATGATATCATCAAGTTCCTCAATTCTAAGACCAGAGAAGAGCTAGAAGAGATGAAGATCGAAGACAGAATAGAGACCATCCTGGAGGTCAAAAGAGTTTTGACCAAGAGAGGATTAATGCTTCAACTGGAAGAAAAGGTTCAAATCATGGACCAGGGGGTACAAAGGTTCTTCAATAAGATTGAGGCTCTCCAAAAGAAAGGTCTACCCAGTCTGAAGGTTATTAATGATAAACTGATGATACTTCCAGATTACAAGAAGAGATTGCTTGAGGTGTCTAAGGACAATTCAAAGTTTGCTGGCATACAAGGGAGCATTACCGGCAAAGAATTCCTGGATGCCCTTCAGTGGGACATTAGTATACAGCACGAGATTCAATAGATATTCCTCACCAAGCCTACATTCGCCAAGTATACAGAAATGGACAAAGTGTATCGAAGACTGGTCAAAGTCACTGTGCCTAGTCATCTCAGATGGGAGGAACTCTACGATCTGCTCGATTAACATATGAGATGTCCAGGTCCAGTCACCTGTCCAGTCAGATGAGGTTGTGCAAAAGCTTCATCAACGGTCTACCCAGAAATCAACGTGCAGTTTCACCAAGTCACCAAGCAGTTCTAAGATTTAGGAGATTTGTTAAATTAGTTAGGCTAAAAATAGAAGTAGCACGTCCTGATCATTTATGATAGGAATGTTTGTAATTTGAGTTATAAATACTTCACCTTTCAAAGTATTGAGGGTTGTTGATATTCACACCCCGATGCTATCAGACTGTAATCTTTTTGAAGAGATCTTCCATTAATAAAAAGGAGGCACTTTACAGGATTCTTGCGTGTATTCACTAGTGATGTTTTCTCTCTAAGTTGAATGTTATTCTTGCTTTGTGATCATTTTATTTTCTAATTCTAATTTTTAAGAGTAACGAATGTTGCAAGATTTATCTCGTATACCCTGTTTCTGACTCGAAATATTTTAGTGTTTATCTTCTGGTGTTTTCAATTAAGGAATTCTTAACTGCTTCTTAGTTGAAATTATCTTGATCATCTTTTCTTCTGTCCATCATATAAGCTACTAAAAGATCTAGTGAGTATATTATCTCGCCCTGTGGAAGTCTTCTTTCACGTTTCTAGTTTTATTTCATATTTAATTAAATACAGATCCCATAGCCCAATGGATGTGTAGACTGTCTCAACCAATTCAAAAAACACTTTGACAACAAAACCTACCTATTTCTTTACCTAGCCTAATATCTAAAATTGGAAACATAGCTAAATCATATAGAGAGATCCCTCTCTGAAGTTGGAAGGGATGGATCCCAGCTTCAAAAGTGGTTGGATAAAGTTACCTTTGTAGATTTCTTCTGTTTCAACCTCTAGGAAATTTACCAAGTGCTAACACCTGCCTTGGGTTCGAAACACATGATAACATTTGTTTGATGGTTGTTTGCATCTTCTACCAAAATCTACAAAGCGCTTCAGTCATCATCTTTCGTCTTCTGACTTCGCACTTTGGGGGGCAATCTGTTACACGTCAAAATTCCTCACTTCGATAATGTCCCATTATCAGTGTCGCAAGTGTCTCACTCTTTTCGCAAGTGTCGTAAATGTCACATTTTTTTTCTGCATATGTCACATTGTGAATGACACCATCGAAACTCTTGATACATCCTCTAATACATGTTGGAAGGGGAAATCACATAATTTGACAAGCTAATATTTTTTTTTTTCCTTGAGAAATGGTCATCTTAATGAACTTTTGAAATACCATCACTCCCATGCTCATATGCAGGGAGAACTAGTGCTCCCTGTCCATCTAGAAGGGAGCAATGTAGTACCCTATTTCTAGTTCTGAGGGAGCACCGATTGGTTGAGAGAATCTTGGGAAGAAATCCCCCTTATCTCTAAGGACAACTAGAGATGATCCAAGTTGGTTTGGCTAAAATCCAATCTTTAGGCTTCATCTAAGGGAGATTCCATAACTGATGGAGTTATATCCTCAACTTAATACAAATATAACTAAGGTGGTTGAGCCTCTCAAAGCCTATAAAAGAAGGCATTCTCATGGTGAAAAGGAGGAAAATATCAGAAAAATGTATTGTCATTCTGATGGTGGATATTTTGAGCAAGGGGTTGGACAAGGAGGACTTGGAGAGGTTGTTGCATCTACATATACAGATTGTAAGTGCCTTGTAATGTTCTCATTAATATATTCTTGGCCTGTTTCCTTCAAGTTTTTGTATGATTTCATATGCTTGTATTTTATTGATAAATTTAGTTTAAACTAATCTTGGTAGAAAAGGAAGTATGTGTTGTATTTTATCTCTATTGGATTGCAGATCTCATTAAGGAGTTTGAAGATCAAGTTCAACTTGGACTAAACAAGGACAAGATTCAGAAAAAGGTACATCATACTTTGTTCCTCTTTTCCATTTGACTAGTTTAACTACATTTAAAGGAATGTTAGTATCCAATGTTAACATCTTTTTGTCTTGGTAATAAGGGTCTAGGATCCAAGAGGATATTCACCTGTCCATAGAGGAATTTTCCTAAAAAACTCACCCAAGAAATTTCCTCACATATCCTTCCATCTATTGTTTATGATCACAAGCCAATCTCCCTAAAATTCAATAACCCGCAGAACTTCGGTCCTCTTCCCTTCCTCTTTAACCCTCTCTGGATTGAAAATCCGTCTATCCCACCAATCATTCAAAATTTTTGGTCTTCCCCTTTCTCTGGATCCCCGAATTATATATGGGAAAGAAAGCTAAAGGCTTTCAAAATAGCTTTCAAAAAATGGGTGAAATCTTCCTATATCCCACCACAACAAGAAAGGCAAGAAAATATTGAACAACTTATGAAATTTGAAATTCGATTAGTAGAAGACAAAGTCATCAAGACACTTCTGAATCAAGAAAAAGAATCCCATCAACAACTACACCACTCCCTATGTAGAGAAGAAGAACACTGGAGATTGAAGTCCATATGTCTCTGGCTAAATGCACTCAGCTAAATGAACTCTTCTAATGCAGGATCTATGGTTGGAACTTCCCAGGGCACATCAAAGACCATATTTCCAAAATTTTTGGATTCCATATCATCGCCACATGTAACTACTCCAAATATCTAGGTATGCCATTTTTTCTAAATTCTTATGGCACTACAGCTTGGCAGGAAGTGATTGATAAAATTCTTGCAAGAATTCAATGTTGGGGATGTCGTTGGCTAAATCCAGCTGGAAACTCGGTGCTTCTCAAATATGTACTCTCATCACTCTCCATTTTTCTGTGCTCTGGCCTTCTTTCCCCAAAAGGCACTCTCTAAAAATTTTTTGGAGCTCTCTAAAACTTCCTCTGGGATGGAGGGAAAACAAATATAAAAAAATTTCACCTTCTCAATTGGAAAAAAAGTCTACCAACCTCTCAACAAAGGAGGAATTGCTATCAGGGATCCTATCCTAATGAACACTTCTTTGGGATAAAAGTTTTCTTGGCGTATCATCACAGGAACTACAGATTGGTGAAAATCAGCTCTAATAGACAAATATTTCAACTCCTCAAGGTTATGATGCCTTGATGTCCTCCCTTCCTCTCTCCCTAGTTCTCCTATTTGACCCCTCCTAAAACATTCCTTCCCCCTTATCAAATCAAAACTCTCCTAGGCCCTAGAGAATGGAGTACACATAAACATCTGGACCGACCATATCTTGGATCTCGAACCATTGAATATTCAAGAGTCTCTCTACCCCCTAAAAGACAAGTGCTATACCGAAGGTCTCTTCCTTATCAAATATTTATGCATTTGGAACTCTGATGGGGACTGGATGAAATGGAAACCTCCGAACACTCCTGACCACCTAAGACCTATGATCTCCACCTTTTTCAATAATTTAACTGGATGTGCATCCACCCACCACTCTGTATCCGACTCCTATTGTTGGGAATCCACAACATTTCCAGTCAAAGATGATTATTCACTCTTGCAATCTTATGATCAGGATCCCCCAGACTCTAAAATTTGGAAAGAAATTTGGTTCATACTCTCTCTACCCAAAGTAAACTTATTTTTTTGGTTGATGGTCCATGGAAAAATTCTAACAATAGAAAACCTGCAAAAACACGAAATTCAAGGCCCCTCTCGATGCCCCTTGTGTCTCTCAGCCTTCGAATCCATTCCCCGCCTCTTCCTTGAGTGTCCCTTCTCTTCGCAAATTTGGAATATCCTTTTCCATTCCCTCCCTCACCCGCCCCCCATCCCCTCGAGTCTTGGAATGACCTTTTCATCTCTTGGAAAAAAATATATCTTGGCAGCTTCAAAAATAAGAAACAATTCACTCTCATCTGGAGAGAAGTCCCCAAATTCATCTGCTAAGAAATATGGATTTCTTGTAACCAAGCCATTTTTC
>CBVK0100184873.1:0-10002 GCA_900067695.1 Picea abies
ACAAAAGGGATAATCCATTTCCATTATCCTCTAGTGCTTGCATTTGAAGTGTCTATTCAAGTGGTCTTGTAAAAAAGTTATGGAGTTCTGATATATTTTTTCTAGCTATGTATTGTTTCTTATAGGGCTTCAATGTTGATTTAAAGAATGTTTAATAATTTTTTCCATATTTAAATATGTCATTTTAATATTTGTATAAGTAGTAAAAAAAATTTATTATATTCTATTAAATATTAAATTTTCAATAAATGATTAATAATTCTCCGTATTTCAAAAATCCAAAAACTCTAATAAAATAAAAAAAAGCATGCCAATTTTGTAAAAAGATTCCAATGTTTCGATTTCATTTAATAAAAGAGTAATGCATGCATGTATCGATTATAATATGCATTTTAAATTATTTTACACTATAATATCATTGGATTATAAATCTATCTAGAATATGTGACCATATGAAACTCCACACAATTACTACCATATTTCTTTTAAGCAAGTTTCATGTCCTCTTGAGTTTTTAAGTTTCTCGAAATTATGCAAACCAAATCAACTTGATGATTGCTTGTGTCTATTTAGAAAGAACTCATGTGTATACTTACGCATCATAAACTTTTAGTAATGGTGACAATATCACTGAAGGAATTGTTGTCGTTGTAGTAGTTAGGAGTATCAATACTCTTATTAAAATTAATAGTATCACAACAAATAGTGTTGTTGTTATAGTTTGGAGTATTGGTGATTTGATTATACTTCTAAGCGTTAATGCATTTCTTGATGTATATTATATTAGTGTGTAACAATCATTTAGATATGTCGGTGTGTAAATATATATGAAACACACCATTGCATTCAAATAAATACATTGATATGTTTATTAATGTATTTGGATATAATTATTAAATTAATGTGTTGTATCATTTAAATAAATATACCAATCGATTACAACTATGTTCATTGTAATAATGAAAATGTTCATATATTTAATATACAACAAGACTTTTACCACACAAAAATAAGAGTTTATAACAAGATTTTGTGTATTAAAAGCTCTTTTGTTATTGACAACATAAAAGTACAAAACGACCAAAATGTTAATAAATAATTGTTACAATTGTTGGTAACCCATAGTTATGAGTGTGTAGGTTTTCATGGTTAAATCAATATGTTGCTTAATCTTCTTAGAAGTAAACTATGTGTAAGTTTATGAAACAAAAATGTTTTGAATGGACACTCCATTCATCATCCAGAAATATTTGTTTGGAAAAATAAAATTATATATATATATATGAAAAACAGATTAAAAATATTTTTAAAAATAATGGGGTCACTTATGATTAGAGAAATAAACAAATCCATTAAAATTAAAGTAATAATAGAAGTATTAAGAAAAAAACATTAATTAATAAGCAAGACAATTAAAATATAATATAAAATAAATATGAAATAAATTAAAGTTAACTTTTAAAATCAAATTAGGGAATTAAAATGAAATAAAAGAATTTGAACGAATAAAAATTAAAAGAATTAAGAGAAGGAGAATCAAATGAGAGAATTAAAATGAAATAAAAGAATTCGAATTAATCAAAATTAAAAGAATTAAGAGGAGGAGGGATAAATTAAAGAAATTAAAATAATGTTACAAGGCTAGGAAATTTGACAAATAAAAGAATAAAATAAGAAAGAAATTTTAAAGTTAGCTATTGAAAGAAATTTGACAAATAAAAGAATAAAATAAGAAAAAAAATTTAAAGTTAGCTATTGAAAGAAATTTGTTAAATAAAAGAATAAAATAAGAAAGAAATTTTAAAATTAGCTATTAAAACTTAAGATTGAAACCATCAAAGAAAATAATAAAATAAAAAGTATAAACGACTTAACCTTAAAGTACTCAACAAAGGCAATTATATTAAAACAATAATAATGCATGGACAAGATAATTCTTAATTGATAACTTAGAAAAATAAGATATAATTAAAACATAAAATAAATTAAACTAATCTATAAAACCATTAAAATGAGATAAAAGAAATAAAAAGGAATATAATTAAATGAATAATGAGGAGGAATAAAGAAAAGACAAATTAAAATAATGAGATAAAAAAAATAAAAAGGAATACAATTAAATGAATTATGAGGAGGATTAAAGAAAAGATAAATTAAAATAATGTTATGAAAGTAGGAATTTGACTAATGAAAGAATTACACAAACAAAATATGGATAAAAGTTAGAAAGAAAGATAAAAAGAAAAA
This sequence comes from Picea abies, assembly GCA_900067695.1. Taxonomy (NCBI): domain Eukaryota; kingdom Viridiplantae; phylum Streptophyta; class Pinopsida; order Pinales; family Pinaceae; genus Picea; species Picea abies. Next base: position 2,248 of record CBVK0100184873.1, read on the forward strand.
GGTATATTGAGTAAGATGATGAATAGTGGGTTTCCAAGATTGACTTAGTTTGTGTTCATCTTCACAATTAAAATTATTAGGGTGTTTTAATTTTTAACATTTTTTTAATGATACGAGATGAGTGAAAATGAGTTGAGGTAAGAATTTTGGTTTGGTCAAAGCAAATGAGATGTTTGAAATTGTGAGAGTGTTCAATGATAACTAACTTAGAGAGAGAGATACGATTATGGAGGGTATCAGCTATATGCTCCTTAAGCTAGGCTTTGAAAGATCTGTCCTTTTGGCCAATGTGAGATTTGCCACAACAACATGGAACTTAGTAAACTCCTTGACCAAGAACATGGAATTTGGTCAACAAATACTTTGTAATGTATCAATATTAACATTATAATACAAAAGCAAAGTAGATACAGTATTTCTAATATGCAATTCTTAATAGAAGATGAAATACCACCATAAGACAAGTAATTGGAATTAACATTATAACATATAAACTCTTTTGAAATGCTATAATATGCATTTTTATAATTGTTTTGCATCATTTTATTGTTGAAGTCAATGCACATAATGGTTTGCACTATATCATTGCCGAAATCATTTTTCTTTGTAAGATTGTATTTTTTTGTAACTAGGGGAATCGGTAACGGTGGCAGTATCGTACTCGTGTGACATGGGGTTGAATCTTGTCGACTTCCTTATAACCCCTAGGGAGAATCGCACAGCCCGCAAGCACGTCTCGGAATAAATCGGGGTGAGAATCGAACTTGAGACCTCCGTTTTCACATTTCCTTCCATTTACACGGCACATGCCAATCGGTCTACACCCATGCGAGCTTCTTTGTAAGATTGTTGAAATCAATGTACTAGATCATTTTTCCATGTAACATTGCTAAAATCAATGCACTAAATCATTTTGTTTTAAATAATTATTGAAATTAATGCATTATATTATTTTCTAATGTATAGTTATTGAAATTAATGTATCGTATATATTTTAACATTATATAACAACACAACCCGATTAAAGAGAATGCACATGTTTCAATGATTAATTTTCATTTTGTCTTTATTAGAATCAATGCACCACATTATTTATGATTGTGCAGTTTAGCAGCCCTAGTGACCTTAGAGATTGATCTGATCACTTGTTCAAGGAATTCATCTGACACTATAATAGATAAGGGTTTTGCAAATAATGGCTTTGGGGTAAAGGCAACTTCAAGATCCCTTATCATCTTCTTCAATCTAGTGTTGTATAATTCTTGCTCTGTTATCGAGTGGGATAATGCCTCACCCATGGCCTGATGAAACCTAAGAACCCCTAAGGACCTCAGACCTTTGACTTCAATTTATGAGCTCCATTTTCTTGTCACTCTTTTATCCTTTAGATTGACCCTTTCAATTTGTAGCTTCTTGGACTGTTTATCATATTTAGCATTGTGAAGAGTCACGAAATCTTCCTAAAAAACCCTTGGATCCTTCTGAGCCAACTCCTTTGCTATCGATTTACTCTCTGCTACTTGTGCAACAACCCATTCGAGCACATCATTGATCTTTTCAACTTCCATGTATGTCACATTTGTTTCCAGACCCCCAGGGTCTTGAGAATTGCTTGCATCTAGATTCCTCCTTCTCTTGGGAATAGGAGTAACAACATGTGTTGTCTCCAATTGATATCAAGGGGGATCCCCACCATCTCCATCATTTGCACGTCCCTCATTAGGAAGAGTGTATGCATGAGGAATGGTGGGTGTCATCTTCCTTCATGAGCCTTGAGGAAATCATAAATTATTATAAGAATGAGCATGCAGGTTGCAAGGACGCAAGGTAACCAATACGAAATGTGTGTGTGATAATGTGGGTTGTGGGAAGGTTGGGACCACAATAGGATTTGTGAGAGGTTTCCTCACATCTGCATGAACTTAACTTATGTGGGATGTATGATGTGGGCGGTTAAGAATTTTGGCAAGGCCAATACCCCTTGCATCTGCATGATTAAAGTGTTATATACAAGAGGGTCACATGGGAAATTCATGGTTAGGTAAAAGAATGGAAAAGGTATCAACACTTCTACACATCAATTTACTTGATTGGCACTTGGTAATATATATACTTCAAATCAATATTATTGAAAAATCGGTGTTAGCACTAGGAGTTGCTCTTAGGCTGCTTTAAGAACAAGCCCAATACCCATCATAATTTTGGTAAATTTATATTGGGTTTATGCTTGAGTGGATTAGTTAAAATGAGCAAGAAAGGGAGAGGGAAAAAAACTATAGACCAATAGGCTACACCATTGGGCAATAGAGTCACACAAACACCCTGAAGTTAGAAGGAAAATGAAAATCATATCAAAAAAATAGCTTATATGATGGCATATGAAAGAAATGATAAATTAACATAAATCAAATCATCCATTGAACATATATCCTCTCTGCAAAATGAATTGGAAAGCTACTTGAATAAAGACAATGAGTTATAGGCAATCAAAACAAACCCTTTGTTGCTCAAGAATCTATAAATCAAATATAACCATTAATCCTCAAAAGCTACAATTCATTCAAGTAAGATAGAAACGCAGATGAAAAACAAAGAGAACACAATCTGATATAACAAATCTAAGGAATCTTCAATGCCATGAATATTTACATGATAAAGTGCCCCCGGGATTACAAATGAGCACACACAGGGAAACTACCTCTGCAACTCTCTCAAGCTCTTTCTAGTAACAAACACCCTTCTCCAAGAGTTCTTTCCTTCATTAAATAGAAAATAACATCCAAATATGCATAGGAGGTCGCAACCCATCTCTTTCATTGGATTCTGGGCCTTTGAGATAGGTGGCAACAATCAAAGAGACAAAAATCCAACAAACTACTAAATTTTAGGAAGTTGTTAGAAGTCATTAATCAATATGTTGCCAACTCACTGCATGAGGTTTTAATGGAGTTAAATCTTAGGTGCATGTTTCCTTTAGCATCTAACTGATCTTTGAGAAGTCATTTGAACCCTCCTTGATAGGTGGCAACCTCCAAACAAGACAAATATCCAATAATTATCTAAGTTTGCAGCACCAGTTTGCAGCGCACTGGTGTTTTAATTTTATCTTTCAAATGCCAAAATAGGTCAGCCTGAGTTTTGGTCATCGGGTCAATGCCATAAGCATGCTCCTCCACAAAAAAATCAGAAGAACCCACTTCACCATTTGAGATTTATGATAAAATCTTTAGAAGAAGCTGCTATAGGAAATGAGTTTGCAGCGCCAGTTTGCAGCGTGCAAAGTTGGATTAGGTTTTATGAAAGGTTTGCAAGACTTCACACATCTGAAGAGGAAAATGACTTTTGGAAAGTTAAAACCTCGGTCCTAAATGAATAATAGTTGAGGAGGGTTTGATCTAGCAGAAAACAGAGGGTTCGCAGTGCCAATTCACATCACACAGTTTGCAACAAATGGAGTCATAGTTGCAAAAATAAGATACAAGGTACCCTTTGACTAGAAAACTGTTGGAAATACTAAAACAAAATGACAAGTATACGCTGATTTGATTCTTGATAGCTGAAATTGCCAACAAAAACATGTATCCCGGGTCTGCATAAAGGTTTGAAGGACAAGAATATGCAAGCTAACCAAGGAAAGAGGAGTTCGCAACACCAATTATATAAACCAATTTGTAGCAATAATAGTTCATAGCAATATACAATGGTTACAAGGAAGAAATATAAGCTTGCATTTGGATGATGAAAACAAGTAACCAAAGATTGCATGAAGGCTTTAAACTGAGAGACATATATGATCAAAACTTTCCCTCTTCTACTAATGATGACAACCACCATTATGAATGAAAGACTTTTGTAAATGTACTTTGATCAACTTTCTAGACCTTGACTCATGTACATTTTATGTGTTAAGACGCTTGATGCATGCTAGTTAGCCCGCATTTACCTCCAAAAAATGCAAAAGATATAAAATTGCACGTATTTCAACTGAGTTTACAAGCTGTGGAGGGTTTCATAACCATTCTACCTCCTGTAACTCGTCCCCAAACCGAATAACTGTCTTTTCTCATATAAAAAGAGGTCTTGGGGAGTCATTTAGACACATGAACAAGAGAATAAGAAAACTCTACCAAAATCCTTTCCCTCTCATTGCCCAAGTTTTGCATCTTTCTCTGAGTTTTATCCTCAACTTTCCCTTCTATCCATTCTCCCTATGCAACCCTTCCTTCTTCCCATGTTGGTAAGTTGGTTGTGAGAATTCTATGTGGGATTGGTGCACTTGGAGTCATGATAGAGGAGCCCGGACTTGGTTCATAGAGCAGTGTCTGCAAGCAAAGGTTGTAACCATTCATCTTGTATATGAATAAAAAGTATTATATTTGTCCCAAAACTTTATGTGTACATGTTCTTATCTATTTGATCATTCACATCTATATTTAGGCTTTTAAGTGAATACTAGATATTGCATATGTTGTTGTGTTGTGTTTTTAATCTATTGCAGGTCAACTTTGGGAGGAGATCTATGATCTAAGAGGAAACAACAAGTGGAAGAGATCTACATCAAATGTAAGGATTTGAGGTGCTCTTCTTACCTTTCTCTTCCCTCTCTCTCATCACTTCGTCTAGATTTTTTTGGGGTAGATTAGAGATAAGTCGGTCTTTTAAGGGAGTTATTGCTTTGTCTATTCCTTAGAACCAGTTTAGGGGGAATTTCCCCATAGAAAAAAGGATTCTAAATTTGACACTTCTCTCAGACTCCAACCTAATGATATTCTTAGCTAGAGATGGTAGACTTTTCATGGAGAAACCTTCAAATTTTCTTTTGGCAGCAGAACCTACTTTACAAAGTGACAATCACTTCTACGACTGACGACATTGTAGATATGTTTAATGAAATTTAGTCTTCCATTGATTGGAACATGCAAAAGATAATCTTGAAGCAACTGACGACACTTTACTTGTTATTTGATTAAGCTTCTCCTTTGAAAAGGATATAATCCTAATAGAGAATAAGGTTTTGAAACATAGAGAGAAAAAGAAGATGATCAACATGGAATATCTGACATAGACATAGATAAAAGGAATCCATCAAGATTTGTTGATCTCACGAACCTACTAAGACAATTCAACGGTGAAACTATGCATCCTAGAAGAGGAATTCAAGTGTTATACAATAAATCAAGATGGTTGGGGGAAGAGCTTACCCAATCTCTTCAAGAGACTGCTTTGGTGGTTGTTAGGCATGGCTACGATTCAATTACTCAATCTAATGTGAATAACGTAGTTGATAAGCTTACGATGGGGTCACAACATTAAAGTCTTAAAACTGATATCACTGATTCTATGGCAGAGAGAAACAACTAGACTTGGCATCACATCTTTTGCAATGCCTAGATAATACACATGCGAGTGTTGTAGTTGAATATCTATAATTGCTCGTGGTGATACTATGGGGCAAGATGGTTGAAGAGATGATGCGTGGGCACAACACTTCAAAAGTGTCATTGGAATTTCTTTACAATACCTCTTAACTAACACAAAAAATAATTTATATATGGTTCAATAGGAAAGGAACAGATCTAGTAGGCATGAGAAGAATGTACATGAACTGCACTGGAACTAAAAGAAAAACCCCAGGGGAAGGAACCCTACCTAGACTTTTGTTCATATTTTGGCCATAAATTTTGTCTCAGGTATCCATTTCACACATTTTTTATACCGTCGGAAAGGTCATTATGAGATCTACAACTGCACAGTTATGTGATCTAAGACATTCTTTGTCGTTTTTCTGCATTTTTTAGAATTCAGACCCGACACCTTGTCGGCATCCCCAGAGAATGCAACGCCTCAATCATGAACAGATGAACCACGAATCAAATTCATGGAAGTTTAAATTGCAATTCAATTAATTATTGTTTCAATTCAATGAGTTCGATTATCTGTTTTCAATAAATTACTCTAAGGCCACTCATATGTTGCGTGCGAAATGATGATAGGTGATGAGGGGAGGTCCTGCACAACATCCTCATGATGCAAATCTACATCTAAGGATGACAAAGAGGCAATAATGACAGCTGTAGCAGTGATAAAGGAACAACAAATGGAATTTGATTCAAATGAAGAGGAGGTCTAGATCCCATGATGATCAGTTGCCTAATGTGGACAATCAAAATGCTCCATCATCCAAATTAGTCATTACGGTGGATGAGACATGTTATATTTGAAATCCATTACGACACACCAATGCTAGGGGGAAAATTCAAAATGTAACTGTTGTCTTCTCCCTCTCATCATTACAAAGAGAATAAACACAAAAGTTGGGAAGACGAAAGGTCACGGGGGAAGGTGGAAGGCCAAAGGTCACATTGAAATTCATTAAATACTAAAATTGTACCCAAAGAAAGGGCTTTTGGCTCTTCTAACATTGTACACTTCTGAACTACTTTAGGAATATATTATCAACTAAAAATGGAGAGTTGTCCTTAGAGTTTTCATGTACTAATGTTGAAATTATTAATATGGAGAAGCCCTCAGGTCCAACTTTTGATAGAGAGAAGGACTTGCATGTGTTATTGTTTTGATAAGAACTACTTCAAGCAAAATGTTTGTTGTTCACATGGGTTGTAAGATCATGTTTGTTTATGGACCATTCTGACACAATATATGTCTTCTTGCAGTTTTGTTACTCTTTCTTATATTACATGTCTTGAGCAAATGAGTTGTGAATGTATGCAGAAACGTGACTTAGACTATTCTAGTTATAGACTTGTATGCATGTGTTTCTAACTGTGCGCCTTCATGATAGCTACCTGATTGGGGTTTATGCATAGTTTAATTTCATTACAACTCATTTTGGTACTATGGTTCGCTCCTAGCTAGGATATGGTAGAATAGAATTAGATTAGATTCTTGCATTTACATAGTTTTCATCTACATCTTCCATTTGTATAACCATCCATCACTGACCTTCATCAGTGGACTGGGCCGCAACCAATAAAACCAAACCAACAATGGCTACCAGGACAGAATCTGGATGGGTGCCCTATTCCAAACAGTGAAAGGTCTAATTGAGACTTCTTACCGGGGGTAACCCCTTACTGTTGTCGGGCGAATTTATACATGTCAACGCTTTGAAAATCTCTCTTTCAACTCATCTTGTGTATCGTTATTGTAATCGTCTGCTATGGCTAGGTTTTTTAGACTTATGCCAATTCCTGGATCTTGCAACTTCCCACAAACCCCTAAAAAAATTTGCTCTGATACAAATATGATCTATAAACTACCATGGATATTCCACTCGAACTATTTGTCATAGTAGGTCTTATAATATTCTATAATATTTTAAAACACATTGTTCTACTGTAGATTACAGACTTAATATTACTAGCTTAAACACTAAAATTACTGAAATAAATTGAAACTGAAATGAAAAAACAAGAGACAAAGAAATAACACACCGCCCATGCAATGAACATTAGATGTACCCTAGGAAAATCCAATATGGGAAAAGCCTAGCTAGAAGGTGAGGCCTATGCTCTGCTCTTTTCTTCTCAATTATGAAATGCAAGTACATAGAAAGGGGTACTCACTATGGAGATGCCATAGACATTGTGACCAATATGGCTACTACAAGATCTCCTTCTTTCTTTGTTTTGCCTCAATATCCCACTTCCAATGCTCTGCTCTCATATGGAACAAAACTCAATACAATAATGTTGACGGGCGATACTGACCGTTCGTCAACTGGGAGAGTGGAAC
>CBVK0100184875.1:696-18161 GCA_900067695.1 Picea abies
AGTTGAAAAATGTTTTAAATTGTACTTGATACTGATTCACCTCCCTCTCAATATCAACATTGTTAACCTTGAAATATTCAAGCTCAGACCCAAGTAGTCTGAATACAACATGTCACTCGTGTTTATGTGAAATTTCACCTTGTCTGGAGCAGTGATGTTTTAATAATGTAGCTTAACCTCGGACACTTTATCCTCATTTGCAACTTCTATGTTGAGTGTCTTCTTCTCTATATCCCTGACTGAGAACATAGAAGACTTATGTTGAGAAATCCTTTCTACCTCAGGTGTCAAATATCTTATTTCACTCATGGCCAAGCTTCCTTTCAAAACATATTGCTTTGATAAATCTTCTTTAGATTCATATACTGCTCCAAGTGTTTGATAAAAAGTGTGGTTTTTGCTGCTGAAAGATCTTGAGATGATTTCACTTTGGTGCATGATTATTTTACCAGCTTCTTCCTTGCTGGTGCCAATCTGTACCATATCCATACTTACTTTCTTCTTAGGCTCTTCTTCCTCTAGATATATTATCTATGGAGATTGTGTGATCTTTATCTTATTGGGAGCAATGTGCTGACTATTGGTGCCTAGAGCCTCTGAACTACTTCTCTTGGTGTAGAAAGTTAGTTTGGGAACTTGGAGTTTCAACTTATGAGAGGTCTACTATGTCTGAGTATATTGTAGGGTTGACCCTACATGTTGTGTTTGATCAGGTTGCAAGATGGATTCCATATCAACACAAGTTTCTAAATTTGCTAATTTTTCAAAACCTTCAACATACTCATGTTCATAAGGGGATTGTTTTCTCATCAATATTCTTTTAGATATGACCTGATGTGGATCATATATTCTCCCTTGTAGTTGTGAAAATCATGACAAAGGGTCCTATGATGAGATACGAAGAATCTACTCTTCACGACAAAGGGTCCTATGATGCAATGAAATTTTAGGTTGGACACCTTGTGCATTGTGAGATGATTCTTTTCCTACTGAACTATAGGGAAAAGACTCTAGGTGTTAGAAAAATAGGCAGAAGGTAAGGTGCCTCTTGACAACCATATACCCAAATTAATGTAGAATCCATAAACAACACCCAATCTCCCACTTCATTTTCTGGATTTGGCTGCAAATAAATTTTCATGTCCTCCTGGACTCTTGGCAGGATGGAGTTGAAGATCAGGATGTAAACTCTGGATATGATATTATTTATGAAAATGATCATTGTGATTCTTTTGAATTCTGTCGAGATGAATGCTACTTTAGGGAACTCTCTCTTGTTTGTCTCTAAGAACATATTTAACAAGTATGTGTAATATCTAAAGTGCCTCAGTGATTGGAAATTCACTATATGTTTGTGTACATTATCAACTATAAACCCTTCAAAGATGATACAAAGTGACTGACTGGACTCTGACTGGAAAAATATTAACAAAAAACCTAACATGACCTCGACTACATATTTTTCTTTATCTAGACCCAAAATATGATTGAGTATGGAACATGCCCACTGGATGTAGATAAACATGACATTTACATTCATTGGAAAGAATGAACTCTTAGAATAATGCTCAAGTTTGACAATTGTCTGCAAAAATAGGTTTTTGACTTCGAGGAGACATTCCCTATAAATAGTAACTATCTTTTCTTCCTCGAAGGGTTTATACATCGTGGAGGGGGAATCTGGTATGCCGAGGGAGTAACGAATGGATGGACTATCTACTCTACACAGGACCTCTAACCCCAAATTTATTTAAAATGACCTTCTCTTCCTGGGAGTATTGTTCCGAAAACCAACCTATGAATTTCGGAAAAGGGAATGCAACTTCAACGTCATAAGGGACTATGGAGGCTTGGACCCCTTCGAGAAAGGGTATCCATCTCCCTACATTATCTAACAAATTAGATCTGGACATAGATACATGTGAGATGGTTATTTTAGTTTTGAACACATCAGAGTCTCTATCAATTAGGGCTTCTTTGTTTGGTGGGGGATCTTTCTCTTCTACAGATAAAATTACAGGGTCCATGGTCGTGGTGAAAAATACCTGTGAATAAGCAGAAGATGTGCGATTTTAGTGCACAATTGAGCTTCAGTTCGGAGGGAGCGGTCACACCAACTTCCAACATTTCAATATTTGAACAACAATAAAATAATGATGAGAGTCCCCACTTTATATACAATTCCCAATTTCGGGGAAGAGGCAAAGCAGTTTGGGATAGATTGATTTTCTCCCTGAAATGCATCCAGTGGTGCTAGGTGGTCTCGAGTCGAAAACAAGATATTCTTCTTGGCCCTCTTTCAAGAATTAACTTCTGCCCTAGTTCTTCGCTCAATATGATCCCTAACCATTGATCTATGGCGCCTGAGATCTGTGTCCCTTCGGGTCCCATAAACTCTATACTTCCACTAGATATGGCCCCATCCTCTAGTTTATCATGCCTCTACACTAGTTTAGCCTCTCGCTAAGTCCTGAAACTTGGATTCCATATAAAAATTGTTATAGTGATAACATGGGCTCCAACTGGGGATGCTATCCTCTCTGCGAGGTAGCAAAGAATGGTAGACCGAGTGCCTACCCATTGTGATGTGATCTATTACTGGAATCTGAATCTATTAACCTTTAATCAAAAATTCAAAATCTACCCATCATAACTTAGGGCCTTCACCTTGGCCTTCAACTATGTTGCTTTTATTTCAATTTATTCATGCAAAAAGAGAAAACGGTTATGTACAATGAATGGAAAAGGTGATGATTGTTTTAAACGATATAATTTTTGAGGAACTTGCCATTCACGGGCCCTCCTCCGACGATGTCTCCATTACTTTCCTGTATCAGATAAGCATTGCTACCATGGTATGCTGCAATTTTGAATGGTCCCAGCCATAGATGGTCAAATTTCCCATGCGCTCCCATGGTATGCTACAATTTTGAACGGTCCTAGCCATAGATGGTCAAATTTCCCATGCTTTCCCTTATCTTCATTTCTGGCGTCCCATCTCAATACCAAGTCTCCCACTTTGAAATTATCTTCTTTGGTATGTCTGTCAAAAGATTTTTTGATCTTGTCTTGGTGCATCTGAGCATTGTTGAAGTTCTTTTCCTGGTTTGCTAGACACTGATTAGTTCATCCTTTCTTCTTCGAGTGGCATCTGTTTCTGCATCTTGTTCCTGTAACAACCTCATCACTGGCAACCCCAATGTAGTAGGAAAAATAGCCTTTGTGCGATAAACAATCTGAAAAGGTGAGGTGGCGATAGATCTCTTTGGGGTGATTCTGTCAGCCCATAGTGCATGGATGAACTTTTTAACTTTTTTATAATTTTGGTCAAGCTCTTGTTTGATGACTCAGCCAACCCATTGCCTTGAGGGTAATAAGAGGTGGAGTGGCCCAGAGTTATGTTGTAGTCATTGCCAAATTTCTCCATATTTTTGGACTTAAATGTTGCTGCATTATCTGTGATGATTTTGAGTGGACATCCGAACCTGGACAAAATATTGTCTTCCAAAAACTGGATGATAATAGCATATGTTGCCTTCCTTGTGGGAACTGCCTTAATCCACTTAGTGAAGTAATCTGTTGTTGTTAGAATCCACTTGTGCTGAGCTGAGGATTGTGGATGTATTTCTCCTATAAAATCAAGGCCCCATTGTCTGAAAGGTGCTTCAACGAAAATGGGTTTTAAAGGCAGAGGTTGTAATTTTGTTTTCCCATCAAAAATTTGACATTCATGACATCTAGAAACCTCGTTATAGACATCTAAAGAAATGCTAGGCCATTTGAACCCAACCCTCAAAATCTTGTGCACAGTGGTTTTCCAATAATGGTGGCCTCCACAGTCACCCTTATGGAACTCTCTGATGGTCTTCTCTGCTTCTTCTTCCAGCAAACAACTCAACAAAATCCCTTCTGTATCCTTCCAATATAAAGATTGATTTACTATACAAAACTTTGTTGCTTTTAGTTTTAAAAATCCAGCCCTCGTTTTACTCAATTTAGGAGGAGCCTGCAAATTTCTCAACACGTAAATGATATCCGCATACCATGGGGAGTCAAGGAATTTTTGGGATATCTGAGGAGCTCTCTCTTCCTATGCACCTGTTGACAAGTTAGCCATGATATTTATTCCTAAGAGTTCACAATTGGTCGGTGCCATCAGCTTTGCAAGCCCCTGTCCCTTGATCAACTTTGTAGGTTTGAGCTCAAGGTCATATTCTAACAGCACAACTATCCATTTACCCCTTTTCCCTTCAGGATCAGGCTGGGTTAAGATGTCTTTCATAGAACTACTGGGCACATAAGCAGTAGTATGAGAATGTAAGATATAAACTCTGATCTCTTTCAAGGCCTTGACTAGTGCATATGCTTGCTTCTCCATGATATCATACTTCAAGGGGGCATCCCTCAATTTCTTGCTATAATATGTTATGGGCTTCTCAAAATTTTGCTAATCCTTCTGTAATAAAACACCAGCAATTGTGTGCTTTGAAGCAAAAGAGAACAATATGAAATCCTTTTCAAAATTAGGATTGGACAATATTGGAGCCTTGATCAATGCCACCTTAATATCCTCAAAGGATTTTCTAGCTTCAGGGGTCCATTTTATTTCATTTCCTTTGTTGAGCATGCTAGTAATGTACTTTATGATTTTAGCCAGGTTAGGGATAAACCTTCTCAAAAAATTCACCTTTCCCAGGAAAGATTGCACCTCTTTTTTACTTCTGGGTATGCCAATTTTCAAGATTCCCTCGACTCTGCTGGGATCTATCTTTATCCCTTCCTTTGAAATAATGTGGCCCAACAATTTTCCTTCTTCCATGGAGAAATTTGACTTCTTGGGGTTCAATGAGATACCGAACTGTCGACACTTCTGAAATGCCCTTCTTAGATGCTTGAGGTGTTCTTCATCCAAAACATAATACATAGTGATATCATATAAGTAGTTAACAATGAATTTGTCTTTTTCATCAACAAAAGCTATGTCCATCGCTCTTTGAAATGTTGCTCCTACATTCATGAGCCTAAAAGGCATCTTGGCATACATGAATGTACCCCATGGTGTTGTGAATGTTGTCTTTTTCTGATCATCAGGGTGCACCATAATCTGATTGTATCCAGAGAAACCATCCAACTTTGAAATTTTCTGAGAACCTACCACTTTCTGTAAAATGTGATTCATCTTAGGCAGTGAGTAGTTGTCCTTTAGAGACACCCTGTTCACATTTCTGAAATCCACACACAACCTGATTTATCCACTCTTTTTTCTGACTGGCACCAAATTTTCCACCCATTTAGAAAACCTCAGGGATACTATGATCTTGGCTTCAAATATCTTCTTTACGTCCTTCTCAATCAAGGGCAACAACAAAGGGTTTATCCTTCTTAATTTCTATTTGAAAGGTTTGTGATCTTCTTTGATTGGGATCACATGTTGCTAAGTCCTGAAACTTGGATTCCATATAAAAATTGTTATAGTGATAACAAGATGGATTGATGCTTAATAGTTTTTCTATTCAAATTTTAGATAGGAACTCAATCCTTGACAACATAAATAGATGGAGAGTTTTTAATGATGAACACTAGGTTATCAACTTTCTACAACTCCAAAAAAAATTTAAAGACTCTGTCATAAACGATGGTCAACATGAACAAATGGTGAACTCTGATGATACTGGTCAAGATCAAGAAAAAGAACAACCTGATATGTCCAACAACATCCCCAAGAATATTTTGAGACTAAGGAAACTTTATGATCTCCAAGATAAGTTCAATAAAGAAACAAAATACAAAAATGACAACTCATCAATGCATTTTGAAGTGGTAAATCTAGGAACAAGCTACACACCTCAAAATGACAATTTTGGAAAGAACTTTTCTCCTGAAGAAAACAAATATTACATCAAACTATTCAAGGAATATAAGGACATATTTTCATGTAGATATGAAGACCTCAAGACATATGACACCCAAATCATACAAAACATCAGTCCAATGAAGTCCACATTGCTCAAATATTCTCATGCATATGCAAGGAAATGCGAGGGATGGAAAAAGTCACCTGGGAAAGAAAATAAAGCTACATTTCCCTTGGAACCTTTGATTATAGAATGTCCTTTTCAACAATGGGTCTTAGACATAATTGGGTATATTAATCCTAACTCTTAGAAATTGAAAATCTTAGACATAATTGGGTATATTAATCCTAACTCTTAGAAATTGAAAAAATATATATCTTGACATCGGGACTCCGAAGGGTTTGTGGTGTAGAAAACTCTGTGACTTTGGGACATCGGCACTCCAGAGGATTTGGGGTGTATAATAATAGAGGGACCCAAAAGGCCAAAAGTTCATAACCATGTGGCAAGATTAAGGGACTTTAGGAGTTTGGTACTCCGGAAGATCTCATGCATAGACAATAAGGAGGTCTACAACGATGAAGCACCGAAATGCCGAAGTTCCTATTTTCCTACGTGTTAGACGAAGATTGATTCTAGTCATGGGATTAGATGGTGGATTGACTTCTACCATGGATAAAGGAACTTGGAGACAATATGTGTGAGGTGGATTCACGTGGATGCCACATAAGGAACTTGGAGACAATATGTGTGAGGTGGATTCACGTGGATGCCACATGGCCCTCAACCAATGAATTCTCGAAGAACTTTGGAAAGCCATAACTTGTAACCCAAAGATCGGATTTGAGTCTGGTAGAAGTCATTATAATGCTATGGGTAAGTAGAAGAGAATTAAGACACGAGACATAGGATTTGAGATATTAAGGAGAGATAAATTCTTATGCCCCATCCCTAGGAAAGTTACTCAGGGGTCGGGTGTGTTACAAAATCCCTAATGAGCACGCTTTGTTGTCTTTTAGGATCGCTTTAAATTTTGAAAGAAACATCCAACGAGACTATATCTCTTCTTTTCAATTATCTATGTGGAATTTGGTGGCCACCCACCTATTCCAACTAACTCCTCTTGTTTGTTTTTGTTTAGCACGTTCTTCTATACTTCTTTGTAATTGTCGATTCTATAATTTTTGGATTTCTGACACCCCACACATCCTCTAGGTGGATATTGGTGGCCTCTTGCCTAATCCAACTGATTTATTTTGTATGTTTTCATGTCAGCACATATTGTTGTACTTCCAGAGCCATTTTGGGTCCCTAAACATCATTTTTTTGGTTCACCATAGTCAAATTGTAGATGAAATCAAATTTTGATAGTGGAATGTGTATTTCTATGAAATCCCTTTCCAACGAACTATCACATGCCTAAAACAGAGGTTGTATGCAAAAATTATGACCCTAGGAAGTTGAGGTACAAACTTACACCAACTTACCCATAGGGGCCCACATGACTTTTGGCGTTTCACCTTCTAGGGTTAGGTTTTTCACATGAATTTTGGTGTTTCACCTTCTAGGGTTAGGTTTTTGGATATCTATGGTTTTGGCATTCATGAGTAATAAAAAAAAGGCCTTTTGAGCCTCATTGTAATCCATTCTTCTTAGATGGATGCACATAGGAGCCACATCTCTTCTCAAAGATAGCTATCACCATTCGAGCAAGTGTTTCAATTCTGCAGTTTTATAGTTTCAACCTATTTCACTTTTCAATAGAAGATAATGTTCATTGGATATCTATGTTATTCTTCATATCTTTGTGTTTATTGTATTCGATATGTTAATTAGTTTGCTCCATTCCTAAATCCGTATCTTTCGATCTCGTCTGGATTACTTGAGAAAAGTATCCCTCTTGGAGTCTGCTTTAATCCCTTTTTAGACTCTCTAAAAATGAAAAGATTGTTGAGCGAGCTTGTTTCCCTTCACACTCGCCTAACTCAAATTTGAAGGAACATTTTTTTGATGATAGTTTGCCACATTTTTTGGTCCAGATGGATAATTTTACAAATAAATATATTATCTAGGAACTTCAGTTCACTAGAAGAGTATTCTCAGGCATAAGTTTAACCCTTTTTCGGGCCTGAGGGACTAAATTTTCCAAAAGGGAACATTCTCCTTGGTTTTGGTTTATCTCTTTTTTGGGGCCTTGGAGATTACTTATGAAAAAGGAATCCCCCCAGAGTCCATTCTTAATCTCTTTTCATAATTCATAAATAGGAAACGATCACCGAGTGATCTTGTTCCTTCTCACTCGTTAAATTGGTCCAGAAGAACATCTACTTGGAATGAGTTTAACCCTTTTTCTAGCCAAAATATTATTGGAGAAAAAGGTACGCCTCAAGAGATTCTTCTCACTGGGAGAGTTATCCTCAGTTATATTTTATACTTTTTCGAACTAAGGAGACTAAACCTAGAAAAATGTTGTGAGTCCATAGTTAACCTCTTTTCATACTCCTTAAAATTGAAAATATAGCCGAGTGATCTTGTCTTTGTCACAATCGTTAAAATGGTTTTGAAAAGACATCCTTTCAGTGCAATTTTACCCTTTTTTTGATCCGATTGGACTAATTGCAAAAAAGGTACTCTCTAGAGTATTCTTTAACATTTTTTTAGACTCTCTAAAAGTGAAAAAACCACTGATCTTACCTTCCTTAGGCTTGTAAAAATTTACATGGAAGGGGTCTTGTTGTGTCATGCGCAATAGCATTGTGGATGTCATCTTTGCGTATTTGGCCTAATTTTGGTTCCATGTTTCTCTAAAACGAACCTTTAAAGCATTCCTTATGCAAAAGCCTTGCAACACTTTTTGCCTCTGCGATCTAACACCTTGACCCACGGAGAAATTTTCACGAGTGTCCTTATATTGCACATGTCTCCTTCCCTTGAGTGTCAATATGTTCCATGCATTTGAAACCAGTTTGATTATCTGCGACACTCGTTCCTCCTTTGTAACGTAGAATTCTTTTATTCTTTTTCAAGCTCATTAAAAAAATGAAAAAGAAAAAATAAATATTCCAAAAAGCGGGGACAAGAAATATATATTCTTTTTCTGGAAGAAATATAGTCACCCTTGGACAAAGCACATCCTTTCATTTTTTCTCCAAGCAATGGGATCTAGTATGACCTTAGGAATTTTTTCTCACTACATAGATTTGATTCCTCCTCCATTTGGTTACTCTTCCAAACATACATAGATTTTGCGGTGCCTTCTGTATCACAGAATTACGTCAATGTTATGTTTCTTGAGTCTGATCATATTTCATGGTTTTGTACAATGGAATTTTTATCCAGCCTGAGTCAACCATTCTGTAGTTTGTATCTTGAATTTCATGATTCGGCCATCCCGTGAGTCCAATCAAGTCCAGATTCAAAATTGATGAATTTTTCTACCTTTTCATCAAGATACTCCAGTATTTTCCCGACGTCTTGTCAAATACCTCAGAGTATTGAGTCTTACACTCCTCTTGTACTCCTACTTGAGTTTTTGAAGATATTTAATTTATTTCTTGAGCTATGAATCCCTCATCTCCAGCCACTAGTTGATGCTTCTTGATGATGCATATTGTATTGTGTTTGAATATCATTGAATTATTTTGAGATGTAGATCCATTTTGTATTTCTCATGGGTACTCTTTATATAGAAATTTATATGACATGGAAATGAAGTTTACTTGATTGACAACCATGATTAGTTCATCCCAAGCATGGGTATGCCCTCCTCAGAGAGATTATTATTGTTTTGCAAATGGTGACCTCTCGAAATCTCATCCAGGGCTCACTCAACTTTGTGCATTCCTAATGGTATATATATTGTAATATATTTCATACATCAGTTGATATTTTGAACTCAAACATTAGAAGGCATGTGTTATATCCCTAAAATGCTCAACCTATGCATACATGTAATTGGCCTTTCTACTTGCATAATTTTCCAAATCACTGTTGAGGAACTCTATTTAAAAAACCATTTTTTTTAGCATGTACGCGCCCTAATGCACTACTTCCCACGTACATATGCTTGATGCATGCTATACAACCTACGTACATATGCTATATTCATACTAAATGACCCGATTTTACCTACAAAAGTTGAAAAAAATAAAAAATTGCAAGGAATTTGATGGTGTTTACGGGATATCAAGGGTTTCCTAATTAATTCACCTATTGTAGCCCATCCCCAAACTAAATAAATTTCATTTTTTCATATAAAATGATGTCTTGGGGTCCCATTCCTGCATCAAACATTAGAACAGTGAAATTCTTCCCAAATCCCTTTTGCCTCCTTGCCCAAGTATTTGCAACTCCTTCTAAGTTTCTACCTTATCATTCCCTCTCTATCCTTTTCTTCTATACAATCCCTTCCCTTATCCTAAAGTGATCAGCTGATTGTGAGAGAAATCATTGGGATAATGCACTTGGAGCAACATTAAGAGCATCCTAGACTAGGTTCGCCAGAGCGTCGACCTACAATGGTTGTAATTTTTTATCTTTTCATTTGAATAAAAGAATATCTTTCCTGTCCCAAATTATATCTTTATCTTTTTAATTTGATTTATGCATAAGGGTTTATATCTAACCCTAATATTGATGAGTAGAGATATAATTTTTGTATCTTGTCTTGACTAAGTGTTTTTGCAGGTCAACTTTGGGAGGATACTTGCATCCTAGGAGCTACAAAGATGGAGGTGTTATACATCGAACATTGGACTAAAGGTACTACTTCTTACCTACTTTCCTATATCTTTTTGTTGATATATTTAGAGTTTTTGGGGTAGTTTAGGAATTAGATTGTATTTTAAGGGAGATCATAGCTCTACCTATACTTTGACCCTCATATAGTAATAGGGGGATTTTCCTCGCTAGCACTAACTTTGTATGAAAACTGAAGAGGGGCTCCAAAAAGTGTAAAGGTAAGTTTCCATTCAAATGATTTCATTGTGGTAAAGTTGGTCATTTTTCATCTAAATTTACTTTCAAAGAAAGAAACACCATTGGAAAAGGAAGAAAAGGAAAGGATAAACCTAGGGAATTTGAAAAGGAAAAATCTTTTAAAAGGAAAAGTTTGTATTCAAAGGAGGATAACACCAACTCTTTAGATACTTAAGAACAAGAATATGAGCCAAACACAACCCAAGATAAAAACATTTTCATGGATTTAGATAAACAAAGTCCAATCAAGAAAAAATAGGCACAAAAGCGTATGAAGTTGTAGTATACGTGGAAGGAGAACTCATTAGTGATCTGTAGGAAATATCCCAACCTAATAAAAATAATTGACTAATAAAATAAAAGTTATATATTTATAAATAAAAATACAAGGAGATTATTGAAGATTTAGTTATCTTAAAAATCCAACTAGAAGAGGCCATAATAAGGGAAATACCAAAGCACACAATTTACTATATGCAGACGATATAAAACATAACTTGTTGAGTGTAAGTCAAATGTGTGACCAAGGACACATTGTTCTCTTCCATTCAAAAGGTTGTTAATTAATGACTTCTAATACAGGGAAGATTGTTGTAAAGGCAATCAGAACTCCATGGAATGTATATGTCCTAGAAGAAGTAAAAGAAAAATGTTTCATTGGTAAAACTGATGAGAGTTGGCTTTGGCACAATAGACTAGATCATCTTATCTTTTATTAGCTTGTTAATCTAGGAAGGAAATATGTTGTACAAGATATGCCTAAAATTTCCAAACCTGAGAATACTACAAGTCATGTCAGTTTGGAAAGCAGTCAAGAGTTCAATTCAAGGAAATATAACACTCCACCACTCAACCTCTTGAGCCAATGCATACAGATATTTGTGGCCATATTAGTACATAATCAACACAAGGTGAAAAATATATCATATTTTCTATTGATGTCTATACCATGATGACTTGGTTTATATTGTTGAAGCATAAATTCGAGTATTTTGAATTTAAAATATTCAAATTACAAGTAGAAAATGAAATTGAATTAAAAATCAAATTCCTAAAGTCGGACAAAGGAGGAGAGTTCACATATGAGGAATTCAATAGTTATTGTGAAAAACATTGGATCAAGAGACATGTTTCTATTGCAAGAACCCCTCATCAGAAAAGGATGAATAGAATAGTTCAAGAAATGGCTAGGTCCATGCTTGATGAATTAAAAGTACCCAAAAAACTTTGGGGAGAGGCCATTCAAATTGCTGGTAACATTCTCAACAAATATCACATAAGAGTAAATATCAATAAAACCGCTTTTGAGATATGGCATGGAAAACCAATTTCAATAAAGTATTTCAAAATATTTGGAAGAAAATTCTACATTAAAAGAAATGAAAAAAACTTAGGTAAGTTCGATTTTAGAGAAGATGAAGGTATCGTATTAGGATACTCCTCCATAAGAAAAGGATACAAGTGCTATAAGAAAATACTCCACAAGATAGTTGAAAGCATATATGTAAAGGTAGATGAGGGACCACTTCATTCAATGAGACATCAACACCATGATGATCCATATGATGAACCAATCAGAAATGAACCACAAGATGATGGAATGAATGAGCATCAGGAACAATAGGATTCCAAGGAAGAGGAGAGAATGGAGACACCACAACCAAAGACACCATCAAGGTATGTTCAAAAACATCATCTAGAAAGTCATATTCTTGGAAACAAGGAAGCATGAATACAAAATAGAAGAAAAATTATAGGAACATCTAGATTTGCAAATTTTACACTATTATCCATGAGTTAACCCAAAAAATATGTGCAATAAATTCAAGATGACCAATGGGTCAAAGCCATGGATTAAGGACTAGAACAAATAGATAAAAATAAGACTTGGGATCTTATTCCAAGACCCAATAACAAGAGTTTAATTGGAACTAAATGGGTATTCGTAAACAAGTTTAATGAATATGGACAGATAGTCAGAAATAAGGCTAGAGCAGTATGCAAAGGGTATGATCAAGTAGGAGTAGACTTTGAAAAAAACTTCACCCTTTTTAAAATAATTGAGGCTATCAAGATGTTATTAGCCTTTGTATTCTATAAAAAATTCAAATTCTACCAAATGGATGTAAAATCCACCTTTTTTAATGGTGACCTAGAGGAAGAAGTTTATGTGGACAATATAGAGGATTTTCTTCTGAATAACAAAAAGGATTATGTCTGCATATTTAAAAAAACCTTGTATGGGATAAAATAGTCTCCAATATCTTGGTATTATAGACACAAGGATTTAAAAAAGGAATGAATAACATCAACTTATACATCAAAGATGAAGGTAATGAATTGTTAATTATTGTAGTATATGTTGATGATATTATTTTTTGAAGTAACATTGAATTAATGAGTAAGAATTTTGTAGATGCAATGAAACACGAGTTTGAGATGTCTATGTTAGGGGAACTCTTCTTCTTTCTTGGTCTACAAATTCATTAATCAGAAAAATGAAATTTCATTTCTCAAAGTAAATATCTGAAGGAAATCTTGAGGAGGTTTGGCATGGAAAATTGTGCACCACTAGGCACTCCCATGACCAGCAGATGAAAAATTAGTAAGGATGATGATTCTTTAGAATTATATCAAACCATGTACATATATATGATAGGAAATTTACTATATCTCATAGCTTCAATCCCTGACATCATAAAAGAAATGGGTTTGGTAAGCAAGTTTCAAGAGAATCCTAAGGAAACTCATGTTCTTGCGGCTAAAATAATGTTTATATACTTAAAAGGAATTGTTTATTATGTTTCGTGGTATCCAAAATATGCATACCTCTTTCTCAAATATTATACATATGTAGACTGGGAAAGAAGTATTGATGACAGAAAAATCAGTAGTGGAGTCACATTCTTCCTTGGAAGTTGTTAAGTGTTCTGGCTCAGAAAGAAACAAAATTCCATTTCTCTCTCTACATATATAGTTGCAAAATCCTATTGTAATCAACTTTTGTGGATACAAAAAAATATCGAGTATATTTAGGTTCCTCATGATCAACCTGTCTCCATCATGTGTGATAATAAAAGTTTTATAAATCTCTCTAAAAAGCTTATTCATGACTCTAGGACTAAGCATATATCCATCAAATATAATTTTCGGAGAGAACAAGTTTAGGATCATGCGGTCACATTAGAGTATGTTCCTTCCAAAGAGAGGATCACATATATTTTTACCAAGCCATTACAAAGAGAGCCCTTTGAGTATATTAGATATAAGTTGGGGGTGATCTATCCTTCCCTCCTTCAGTAAAGAACCCAATTAACTACTTTAAAAGGTTCCCCATTTGTTGTTGTCTTAGGTCCAAGAGATGTTATTGTTCATATCTACATTAATCATAAAAAGAAGTTTTTTTTTTTCTTAGATGCACATAGTTGAAGTTTGAAATGGCTTTATTCTATTTAAGGGTGGTTATGTGCATGTAAAGAGTCCATGAGGAGAGAACATACCAAGTCTCTCTTTGTATTTTTTGTCAAAGTGGGAGAATGACATAAGTCCATTGATTTGTACATTTCACATATTGAAAGGGGGAGAAACATTGAGTTGGCAATTGTGCACATTGAAAAGGGGAGAATCTTAGCATAAATTCCATTGACTTGGTAGTTGCACACATTGAAAGGGGGAGAAACATTGAGTTGGAAGTTGTACACATTGAAAGGGGGATAAACTTATCATAAAGGGAATTTATTTGGCAGTCAAATTTTAGAAAATATAAGAATGTTATTTTGGTTTCCATCAATGACAAAGGGAGATTTTGTTGCACATATGTTGTCATTGATGTCAACATTATCATGGATATAGTCATTTTTATCCCAATGATAGAGAGTATGGAACAAAGTATGGTGAAAATATAGAGGAGGTCGTGAAAGGATAAAATATAAGTGTTCGAAACGATCTAAGGACAAAAGGATCAATGCCATAGAAGAAAATATGCAGGGTGTTTTTGAGCTAGTTTGATGAACGGTGCAATGAAGTGTGACGATATGAAGCCAATGTGATGGTGTGGAAAATTACGAAATGTGCAGAAGTTGTACAAAAGAAAATATGTAGGGATCCTTGATCCAGTGCGACAAATGGTGTAGTTAAGTGTGATGAGACAAAGCTAGAGTGAAAATAAAAATAGTACAATGAGATGGAATGAGTGTAATTTTGGAAGTCAAGTGAGTGAGTCACTAGGGAGCACTACAGTATGGGGGGAAATTAGGTGAGCAGACTACAATACAAGTGCAAAGGTATGAATTATTTTGACTTAATTTTTTCACTCTTATTCTATCTACACAATGGATGCTCTATAAGCTAGATTGTGAATTGTTGCATCTTTTTTTAGGAGATGCTACGATAAGACTAGGTTTTGTTGTTGAAGATGATATGGAGTTCATTCGTAGGAAGATTTGGCCCATTTGATTTAGTCAAAGAATGTCCATTTGTAATGGGATAAGAAAGTTTCTTAATTTTTATAGAAGTATGTCCATATATAACTAAATAGATCTTAATCTGGTCAAGACATGCAAAAAATGTAACTGTCATGCATCAACATACTTTATTTAGATAAAGGTGTAACTAATAAGACTTTGATCTGGTCAAGAAATTTCCACCATATAATTGTCTTACGTCCACATACTTCATTTATACAAAAGTGTAACTAACAATACTTTGATCTAGTCAAGATATTTCCACAATATAATTGTTACACCTCCAAATATATTGAAGGAGAACTTAGGAAACAAATTATAAATAGGGATGAGATCTAATAGAGTATCGAGATAATAGAGTATTGAGATGATAAAGTGAGAGGGAAAAATATCTTGTAACTATTGAAAATAACCGAACTAGATATTTGTCCATTTGTTTTTGAATTGCAAAGTAAAGTCTTGAAAAAGGTCCAATTCTGTAAGATGTTTTTTTGAAAAACTATATATGTGGTGGGAGGTTGGTGTTAGGGTGAGTTGAAGCTCACTAAGTATTTGTGTCATGATCATTAGTAACAGGTTGGTTCCTAAGAGGATTGGAGTCCTCATCATTTGTAATAGGTTGTTTCCTAAGAGGTTTTGTGTCCTCGTTATCTGCGACAGGTGGGTGCCTTTAGAGACGAAAAATTGTAAATTGTAAGTTGGTACTTTCAAAAGAACATAAAGAAAGATGTTTTGTGGTTTTATCTCACATTGGGTTTCCACTTAAAAATATTGGTGTGTTTTTTTCTCTGTTTTTTCTTATCACTGCATGCATTAGTGATTAAGTAAGCACTTCTAAATAACTTTAATATGTTGAAAGGAAAAAAATTGAGAAAATTGATACATACTGATTCAACCTTTCCCCCTCTAAGTATTGTTTTGAGTGTCAATAGGTTGTATCCAAATATACCATCCATAATGGATATTCTATTCTCCCCTACTACTTTCTATAGTATGTGATCCACCTTAGGAAGTGGGCAGTTATCCTTCAATGAACATTTATTTAGGTTCCTGGAATCCACACAAAGCTTCTCTTTTTTCTCATTGGAACCATATTGGATGCCCATTCATAGTACTTGAGGGAAATTATAATATGGGCATATAGTAATTTTCTCACTTATTTCTCAATGGTAGGAATAAGAAGAAGAGGATTGACTTGACTTAGTTTTTGCCTGAAAGGTTTCGTACCAGTTTTGAGGGGCATTTGATGTTGTATGATGTTGGTATGATAAGTTTTTAAGTCCTCATACTTCTAGGAATAAGGAATCTACATATTATTTGGAAAGATGCAAGTATTCTATTTTATAATCATCATGGATGTCCTTGGACAAGTTAATGTATTTAGGCTCATTTCCTTCCCAATATTACAATCTTCAATGTTTTCATCCTTGCCAAGGAAAATTGCTTAATATTTACATCATACATATCATATAGATGTTATAAAGCTACCATCCCTTTAGGAATTAAATTATTCTTCAGTTGTAGGACTTTATGCTCAGCCATGTAATTACTAAATTCAAGGATCTCTCCAATTTCATCCTCAATGACTTGTTTGGTCTCTTCTTCATGATCTGAATCAATGTGAGAATTTGAAAACTTATCTATCACCGCAATGAAATTTTCTATTTGTTGTTCATCTTCAAAAGCATGCCAATATTTTATATTATCGAGGATGGATGGTTTTTACCTTATCTCAATATCATATTTAATTTTGGGAATGGTTTGTGGCTTGAAAGTACTAGTTGTTACTGCTAAGGAATTAAACTATTGATTAGATTCTCTTAAGACAAGAAAAGTATTGAAATCTTCATAAAAATTATCAATCATATCCCATACCTTATTTCTATAAGACCTCATTCTCATATGTCTTGTTTGGTAGAAACCTTTGATTTGATGCACAACCATCTATGAATATGCAAATGACACAAACTTAGTAATTTGCATTTTTCTTGTTTCCTCCAAGCATAAAATCGGGGCTTCATATTAATCTATGTTATTGGTGGCCTCAATATATACCTTGTAAGAAAGATGAATTTCTTTTTTGGTGGTAGAAATAAGCACTGCACTAGCCCCATCCCCTTATTTTGCAAGATACCAGATATATAAAATATGCAGAACAGAAACAAAATGC